>JANSTU010029300.1:0-12266 GCA_027564075.1 Bolitophila hybrida
TATTTATTTACACCACTATATGTATTTTGTAAACTAGTATATTGTAAACATGTAAACGATGTATGCAGTCACTATTTTAGAGGTGGATGTCCAATATAGTTGGAACGACTCCATTCTCACTTAGTGATGATAAATAAACGGTCAGTATGGGTTTTCCCGTTGACTTTAAAATAAAAAAACTGGATTTTTTGTTTCAAAATTAGTCTACTTGGAGATGTTTGGTTATAGAGTGAGGGTCTTGGTGGGGTTGGGGTACAAGGTCATCAATATACATAAACGATAGCCAATATTCCAGAGATTACTAACGTATCAACAAATATTTTTTAGTGTACATAGTTTCATAGTAATCGCCATTTGAATTCCGGGGTAGAAATCTACCCGTCCGGTCATTAATGGGTTAATTCACTGTCATGATAAATAAAAAAGATAGTTTTCAGCAACTATATATACAAATTTTGGGCGGTACTGTGCAATATGGTTCCGAGCCCTTTTAAGAAAAACACTTTATCAGCCTTCCTTCTCGATCCAAAAATATAAAATAGATGAGATTACGGTTAAAGTATGTTCAGCCAAATTTTGGACAGAAATAACTACAGAAGACAGACCACAACAATAACCATTTTTCATCTTCTTTTGTGTTGGGGAGATTTTCACATTGAAAATAAATTATTTCGTGCTTATGTTACGATAAGTTTTTTATTCCACTGATCACCTAAAAAATGGAAAAAAAAATCGTGATAGCGAGAAAAATTTACTATTATTAACTGACCAGTCGAATTTTGAAGAAGAATGGTACGAAAATGCATAAAGTATGTAACAATTTTGACAATGTTTTTGTTCCTTAATCCATTTAACGAAGTCAGTTCACTCCATTTTGTATAACCCTAGACTGTCTACTAACACATAGTTTTTTGACAAATTTTACCGTACAAATGGCGCAAAATTCAAATCTTGCGTGAATTTTAGAACACATTTGATATAAGCTGTACTGATGATGATACAGGTTCATTAAATTGAGTTGTTGTTGAAGACATAAAAATTTATAATATATCAGTACTAACAATTTTTTAACCCTAATTAGGGGTAATATATTTTAGCACACACAACATTTTCTATTTAAACAATGACTGTTAATTGCAATTAAAAATTATATTCCAATAACTATATTGTATAACAGTTATAATGGAAATCACATTGAATAACATTGAATTTATTTACCAATTGTTGTGAATTTGTATTTAATTTATCACATTCAATATTGATATATAATAATTGATTATATATATATATGGTATATAGTTATATATGTTACTCTCTACAGTCTGAGTTCCAATAAATCCATAGAGAATTTCGCAAGCAAATTGCCATTTTTAATAAAGAAGCAATTAACACAGTCAAAGTAAAATGGAAGAGCAATCGGTTTTCTGTATATATAGTGTTACCAATGATTCAATGATGATGTGTATATATATAAAAATGTATATATATATAAATGGGATGAGAAAATCGTACACTCAATTACATTAAAATAGACCGTATTTATGGACGAGTTTATACTATTAAAAAAAAAATATATTAAAACAATAATCCATTGTATATTTTCTGTTATTAAACTGTGCATTTATTCAGAAGAGTAAATATTTATAAAAAGTGCGCTGCACATATAAAAAGACATAAAATGGCGGACGTTATGTAAATATGATAAAACTAATTATATGAAGAAAGAGTAAATAGCACAACGATCTGCATATATTTTATATAAATGTTAAATGCATGTGCAAAAACATATTTTAATAAATGTTAGATGTAAGCGAAAGCGCCTCACAACTAAAAAATAACATATTAGACTCAAAACAAAAACTCTTTTGTCGAATGGTTTCTTTCTGCACATTTATATAACAGAACATACTCGTATATACCCTGCATGTAAACATTGTCCGCCATTTTATGTACATGTGCAAAAACAAATCATTCGATCAATTGGCTCGAGGTAATTACAGTTTCCGTAAGTAAAATAAACATAAAAATTACTATGTAAAATTTATTATTTTGGCACACATAATAGGAAAATGTGTTCATTGCTCATTCGGCCAAATGGATCATTCGGCTAAACGTCCCATTCGACAAAACTGCTTTAAAAACCGTCCAATAATCTATATGGCGTGTCCATAAAGAGCCGCAGTTAAAACATAACGCATCTAGGAAAGAGAATCTTTCAATAAACATTAATTAATTAATCAGTACAGAAATGAGCCGACCGACACGTCAATAAACCCACTGGACTATTGGAAATCCAACGTATGAAAATTTTCACGTTTGCGGAAAGTTATGATAATGCACACGCGCAGTATACGCAGCTCGTCTTCTTCTATACGCGTTTGAGTAAAAAAAACATCATCGGCACATCGCACATGCAGATCAAAAGTGTGTTTGTGCGAATCTCCGTTCGTGTCAACACTGCTTCGCACAAATTCAACGGCATCAGCGATTATGCATACACATTTGCTTGATCAAACGTAATCGATTAAAAGCTCTATGAAAAAGTACTTTACTTTGTATATTAAGTACTTGTATTTGAGCTACGAGCAAAATCTGCACATATAACAACACCAAAACGAATGATAAAATCAATTTATATATTATATATAGGTACATAGGTGGCGCAATCGATGTGGACATTTGAAAGATTATGCTCTCGGTTTGAGTCCAAAATTTGTGAACATACTCTATGATAAAATGTTCACCAGATGGCAAGTTCTCGACAATTTTCTTATCCCTTTTTGCATCAAGAAATAATGCGATTGGCTAAAAGGGATGACTTAAGAGTAACTCGACAGTTCATATCATGGTTTGGGCCGCAATTTGAAAAGGTGGTCAATCTTCTCTGATTTTTGTGTGTCCCTAAAAAGTAAACAAATTGACATTCTAGCACAAAGCGAACGACAAGAATGATTGGCTATAAAAAAACTGACTAACATTTATCTATCGTGACATATTAGGTCAACTCTCCGGGCTTAAATCAGTTATGCTCAGGATCAGGATGAATTTATTCAATTTTAAATGAATTAATTTCAATACTACTAGTAGCCATTTTAAGTACCTTAATAGAAGATGATTTTCTTACTGTAAAGGCAGAAAACATCACTATGTAACAATGCACACGGAACCTACAAAACACAATATAATATATTACTTATAGTACATCCTGTAAATTAGTGATGCCCGATGTTAGATCTAGGTTCACAATTTTGTCAAAAGGTGGCGCACTAATCAGTAGTAAATTTGTTGTATTACAAGTCGTAAAGATGCAGCACGGTTGTTGTTTTTTCTTAAAGCTAAGAGTACACGAGCTGACAAATGTCAGTCAGTCGTCTGACAAAAAAAAGTTCCAGTTACGTAGTATATGGGTGTCAGACGGCAGCTGACAAAAAGAAGAAAATAGGTTGAGTACATGAGCTGGAACTGTGTCGCATAATCGGCCATTTTTTTATGTCACCAGCCAGTGTCATAAGAATTTTGGAGTCTTACAGGGTAGAGTACATGGACTGACACCGTCGAAGAAAACACAACTGCCGTTCAAGCTATGTTATTTTTGACGCGTGTGCCACTGAGTACACATTCTGACACAACTGAGATCTGTCACTATTTCCTTAAAATATTTTTCGTAAACATTTTTTTTTAGAAAATCTTTTGGCAAAAAAGTAAAAATGTAAAATGTATAGAAAAAGGAATGCTGCTAGAAAGTTTGCCGCGTTTGGGAAAGGATTTGATGGACCTTCGCGATACGCACGGAATTTGCTCAAAATTGTTAAAGGAGTTCTTTTTCGAATTCTCAGCAAGCATTGGACAAGAGTGAGCTCTACTTGCTACCACAGATTTGTCGCAGACGATATGCATTTGCTGCACGGCCAAACATTTACGCACAACGCATTCTGACCCATGGTGCAGCGTGTTTTCAACTATACTTTCAACATATGCGTCCTGTGATAATTTTATAATGAAGAGTGTCAGACGTCGATATAAGTTTAATAGTGTCAGACGTCCCGATACGTATGCCACTTTGTGAGTACACGAGCTGTCTCAACTTGCAGTTTATGAATGGCACTGTTGGGTTTCAGTTGCGTAACAGACATCTAACACTGTCACAAACATGAGTAGTGAGTACACGAACTAACACCTTTATGACTGTCTGACACCCGAACTCCGAGAGTCAGACGACTGAGACTTTTGTCAGCTCGTGTAATCTTATTTTTATGCAAAACAATTCTCACTTTTATTATTTAAAACACAACTTAAAATAAATTTATAAAATAAAAATTAAATATGCATTCCGCGATATTTTTCGTATTTTTATCTATTTTCTTGTAAACTTTTGTATTTGTTAAAATATGCGATTTAATTTGAGATATAAAAAATAAAATAAAATCGGAAACAGTAAAACTCGTTGCTGAATTACAGAATAAAAAGTTTTCCATTCTTGTTGATGAGAGCACAGTCATTGCTATGAAAACACTTATGTGCATTCTAGTAAGTTTAACACATTATTTTATTATAGATTCAATTATTATTTTACTGGTTCAGGTACGATATATAGATAACGAGAATGAATTTCGAATATTAGAATTGCTTACATTAGATGCTGCCGGTTACTCAGCTCAAAAAATATATGAGGCATTTAAAATATGTGTAACTGAAAAGCACAGAATTACATTATCTAATATAATTGGTATGGCATCTGATGGAGCTGCAGTAATGGTTGGTGAACATATTTATTTTTATAGTCTCCTCCGGAACGATACACATGACGGCCTAATACTAATAAGATGCATATGTCACTCGTCCGCAATTGTAGCAAATAGGGCTTGTGGAGAACTGCAGAAGAACTACTTCATCTTATAAGCACATACATTTCAAGTAGCTTTAAGCGTTGTGCTATTCTGTCTGACTTGCAGGAATATATGCTTGGGTCGTCAAAGAAAATTCTAAAACTAGCAGAAACCAGATGGCTTAGTAGACAACACTGTATTGCTCGAATACTTGAAAACTGGGAACCACTTTGCAGCTTTTTCAGACTTGCTTTAGTCGAAGATAAATTAAAATCTGCGGAACGAATCCTAAAGGAGTTAGAAAACCACATGTCGTCGGTATTTATAGCATCCAATTCTGGCCACAAGAAGTCAGTTGTCATACAGCTCACCATTCACCGTAACTGTATTGTCAGCTGTCTTTGCTCATACATCCAATCAGCGAACGTTTGGCGCTTCAGCAGGCTTTATTTCATGGGTCAATTAAATTTTGTAGGCGTGAAGAGACAAATCCTTCCTCACGATAACGAACTGAGGTGTTTGGTCACATTCGGTCACATTCTCACAAACTGCAGCAATGTTTTCATCTGGCCTGTCCACCGATCCAGTTTTTTTGGAATTTTTGCACATTTTTTTCTAAATCGCGAAATGTATTTTTGTTTGAACGCCTATTTCGTAATAGGCTTCAATTACTTTAACACGTTGTTCGATTAATATTTGCTTGGTTAAAATTGCCAAATCTGCAAACGTTTAAGCGTGGTTCACATTTAAAATATTTCCTTCTTAATAGAACACCCTTTATATTGCCGGGGTGTAGCTCGCAGGATTTTTGTTTAGCCCAATCAGTGTTCTTTCAGCCCAAACGTTGAAGATGTTGTTTCTTGATGTGTGGATTAGTAGTAAGCGAACTTGTACCGCTAAACGGCGTAATTTCCTCAATTGTGTTGAAGTTGTCCTGATCTATCAGATCTTACGAACAATATTTCTTTGCGGAATCGCAAGTGAGTTGCATATATTCACGCACAACTTACCACCACAAAATCCATAAATGTAAAAAATACAAGTATAATATTTGCACAAACTTTGTTGCCAATGTCAATAACTCGGTTATATGTGCACGGATGTGTATTGTGTAACCTTCTTGACAAACTGAAAATATGGCGAAAGGTCATCGAGAAAAACACCACATATTTGCTTAAATAAAATTCCTTTGATGGTAGGTATACAACAAATAATAAACATTGTTGAAAACATATTTATGTTATGTGGACAATTCATATTTTCTGAAATAGAGCAACACAATAAAATGTTGATTATATTGATATGTATAGTGCTAGTTTTATTAGAGGGCCTTGTAATAAACTCAATATATTTATATATTTTATATATATGTTGATATAGAAGAGTGTAAAAAGGAACAAAGCCCCTCCCAATCACAATAGTGTTTATTTTACGAACGCTTATATTGGTATTTTACTATTTTATGTTGCATTTCTCATATCCGGCGTTGCCGCTACGGTGTTAAATAAAAAGGAGAAGAGAAAGAGAGAATGGCGTTCGCTAAATTCAACTAGTTTTCGGTATGACCTTCAAATATTTAACTATATGACACATGTATATAAATACGTTAATGTGGTAAAAAGAGACAACAACATAGCAAATCTGCTTTTTACTGTTGTTCTCTATATTATCGTCTTTCGTGATTGCGTCTCATCGTCTGTGAAATCTGTCATTTGTGTTTTTAACGTGTTCAGGTTTGGCAGCGCGTGTACATAACTGTGTATATTAATGTGTTGAGAACAAAGTGGTATTAACGATAGCATAAATGCAAAAGAAAAAGTGTGACGCCGCTATTAAACGTGTTCGATTTATGGAAAAGTGTAAACCCTTCGCGTACACATTGGCAGCATCGCCCATAATAACAGTGCCGTACAATAATTATTGGCAATTTCTAGAGTTTCGAGCGACTGTATCGTGTTCATTGCACGGCCTCGGTATTCTTGGACCACCGAAAACACAATCATTGGAGTTATCGGTTCGTCTTATGAAGAAAAATGTTTTTCAAGAGATTGTCCGTTTTGAAGTTGGCGAAGAGCCTGAGATCATCGATATACGACTACCAGAGGTAGCCATACTATTACCGTACGTATGGTATCATTTGGACATCAATTACGCGACAAGCGGTGACATCTGTAGTTATGGCAGTCGTCTGCTAGCAACTGCAGCACAACAGCTTCAACATGGCGGACTTTTTGAGTTTCGATCGAATGTAAAGGATAAACAACGGTGTACGACTATCGATCATGTTATAGTAACGGAGAACTTGGCGTAGGAGAGTATAATAATTTGTGATAAGTTATGAGTGTATAGTTCGGTTAAGTGTTTAATAAAATATTCAAAATTAATTTTAGTCTTTTTTTATCATTGAATATGATTTAGAAGTGGGTACCGATAAAAAATGTGTAACGGAAAGGAACATGACTTCGGTAAATATTAGGCTTTGCCTAATGTAATTTTGTAGTCACGTGACGCGAATGGAAAGGCGACGAAGACGGAAGCAGTCCTGATTGACTGATTGAGTAACGCTATTGTTCGACCCCTTCCGGTGGAGCTAGAGGGTCGCGGTTTTCGGCAATCGGTTCTATGGAAGAGGTTATCCTAATCGGAAAATTGCCAAAAGTGCGAATTTACACCGGTATTCGCAGTTTTGTGTTTTGTTTGGTTGTGTGTGCGCGCAAATTCCATCTGCGGGCCGACTTGGTTACCAGGCTCACAGAAATATGCGCATGCTCGTCGGCGAACGATTGAGGTGTATAGTATCGCATATCGCATACACTAGAATGAGACTAAATCCACACTGCGATGGAAATAATCGATTGCAAATGTGTGCAGTTCACAGTATCCAAATGGGGGAAATATGAAGTCCGAATTTTCCACCCGTTGTGTAGTTTTTCCGCATTTTCTTTTCTATCTATAACCAAATATACCTTCCGGTGAAGCTAGAGAGTCGCGGTTTTTTGTAATCGATTCTATGGTTGTGGTTTTCCTCACTGGAAAATTGTGAAATTTGCGAATTTCCACCTGTAGGGGGCGCTATTCGCAGTTTTGTCTTTTGTGTGTGTAAATTTATTGGGTCTGTGTTGGTGCGTGTGTGTGTCAACAATCATCATCATCAGCATCAATGTGAATGTGTCGAGGTTGAATGCCGAATCGATTAACCAGGCATGCAGGAAAATTTGGATGCTCGTCGACTATCAACTGTGATGTAATAATTAAAAAAAAAATCAACCCGAAGGTCTTGACCTCCCTTGTATACTCCACTTGTACATGAAGAGTAGCAAGGCTTCGTAACTGGTTTCGGGTTTGAAAGATGACATGTGGTTAGCACATCGCTCTAAAGAGTAACCCTAGGCAACGTTTAACATCCTTCCTGTGGATCACAATATATGTTTATGTTTTAAAAGGAAATTATAATGGGATCCACCTGAGGCTGCACAGCAACCTTTTTACGAGCCTTTGAGATTGCGGCCACAACCTGACAACCCCTAAGCTTCCTATTGAGTGCCGTAGAAAGCTAAAAATACAACCGTTTCCGAGTGTAACTTCTTTGGGTCCCTGCTCAATGCAAAATTTCAGGCCGATTGCTTCCTTTCCTCCCAGAATAGTTTCAGCATAAACCTAAATGGAAATCGGAGTCATCCAGAATTTGGCAACACAGCACCAAGCGAGTTTGGCCGACTATGCTTCTCCACTTTTCCAAAAGTACAACAGAACCCATGGTACTTAAATTATGAAGATCCCCTGAGCCGACCGGTTCTTGTCGTTTTTAGCAGAATAGCCGCCAATCATAACCTGCTAAAGAACCATATGAAACGAGTCAACATAATCGACAGTCCCAAGTCTACGAGACAGTAGACTACGTTCTTTGGGCATGGCCAACTCTTAACAGGTTTCGCATGATCCGAGGACTGTTAAATGAAGTGTACTCACAACCTTTTGTATATCTGTGACATCCTAGCTTCCTGCGACACAAGTACAACAGCTTTAACAATTATATACAAATTCCTATTGGAGAATGAAATTCGAATTTAAATGTATTATTAATTATTTGTTATTATTTGTTGCCCAAAAATATAGTATTTTATTATTTTTATTGCTTTGATTTGGCGAATTATTAGCTTTTATTTTTTTATTATATATAATTTGGTTTTTAATATATTTAATTGTCTAATATATTACATATCATATCATATTATATATCATATATCATATATTCTAATAATATTAAATATCATATATCATATATCATATATTCTAATAATATTAAATATAAATAAAATATATTAAATATTAAATATGGATTTTTTAGTTTGCTATATAATTAATCTTTCGTTAAATTTTCGAAGACTGGTGGTACAATGTTATATACCGAAAATCTACAAAGTGTCAAATTACCTTCCATAAATAATGTCAGTTGAACTCGCATTACATTGTGAGCAATTGCATCACAATTCATACATAATATAGTCCTTATCCAAATTACACCTGCGCACTCCGACACAATCCGCACAAGAACTTGATGATGCTTGAGATACACTCGTGCCCATCGAATCCGCCAGGTAAATCACGTATCAGTAGCTAATCTATACACACTCCTTCTGTAATACGCACTAATTTGATGTGCGCCAGGCGGCCGGTCTGAAGAGAGAATTGCAGCAGGTCTAACAGTAAAACGCATATATGTATATCTACATATATATATAAAGCACACAGGTACACACATATAAATATACTTCAGAGTGCGGCCGCAGCTCGTCTTCATTAAAATCGCATGTAATATCTCTTACACGTTACACCAGATAAACTTCAGAATATTTGCGCATATATCGTCTGAGTGTATTAGTTATAGAAGTACCTAATGTTCATTTGAGTTGTAATCAATATTATATGCATGATGTGCATTTGTGCGTGTGTGTGTGTGTGTATTGTGTAAGTGCGTTGCAGGTTCATGTGTCGAATTGTATGCGCGTGCAGTAGCGATTTGCCGATCTCGCGTAATCGCTCAGATGCGCTTTGGTGCAGAGCCTCCGATATACTTTCATATATATTATATAATTATATCTATCGATAGATATGTATTTAAATTGTTCGGGTAATCGCGCATGTAAATATATCCGTCTGAGCTTGGGCTTCATCTTGGCGCTCCGTCGTTGTTGGGCCGTGCAGCCCGTTCGTCCGAGGAATCGATGCTGCTGCTGCATATGCACATGTGCGTAATTGCCTACATTATTATTACATTTATAAGCGATCGATCAATGCACACACACACACACACACACACACATTATATATTGCGCTAGTGCATATATAATTTATGTTTATATTATTATCGATTTGCAATATTTTATATTATAAGTAGCTAATGGGTTTTTGTGAACGCGCGTTAGAGAGATTGTGGGAAAATTGTTTCACTTATATTTATATATATAAACACGGACTGGGGAACGTGCTGAATAAGCGGTGAGAAAAATTCTATAAAATATTATTAAATTTGAATTCGCGCACATATCGGTTGTTTTTTTCTTTCTTCTATGCTTAATAATATTTACTTATACACGCTCGCATATATATATGGAATGCGTAATTGCGATTTTATTGTGATTTGAAATTTTATTTATTATAGTGAAATCGATGTGTTTTCCGATGAATAATGTAGATAGTAATTTATTCTAATTGGTTAGTAGGTCTATATTCTAATTCGTATTTATGATATTGAGCAAGGCTGATCGGAAATAGTGCACTGAACTTAATGCACAAGTCAAGGTCGAACGGAATGTTGAACAAACGGTCGAAAAGTCCTAGGCAAAAGTGCCTGCTTGAATATCAAATACAGGGGACCGGATAATTCTTCCCGTTCAATTCATTCTCGCACAAATCATCCCGCACTACAATTCAAAAAAAATGTGTCAAAAAGTCAATAATCAAAAATCAAAATAAAATAGAAAATATTTTATTTTAAAATACTTTTTTCTATCAACAGAATCACCATAACAGATTGCTCCAGTACCATGTAGATAACAATTTTTTTAAAAAATAATTGTGCCTGGTTATAGATTCTCTATTCACAGTGAATTTTGATAATCAAACAGATATTGTGTGTTTTTTCTGCAAATCGGCCCAATAATTCGTCCCTGTGGCCGTTTTGCCCTTCTCCAGGTATCGAATACACACCTTGTGAATCCCTGAAAACGAGGTCACGAAACGAAACAGAAACTAGTTCGTATTCGAATTGTATCTCGGTTGTGCTTGTTGTCTGTCTTAGCTATCTCGGGCACATACAGAATTGTCCGGTTTGTACGTGGGTTCCTGCCACAAGGAATTCACTCTAATAAATACAGACTTTTTCAAAGTGAAAAAATCGACTTTCTGGCAAAGTCGTTTCAACTTTGTAATGGATTATAGTTATATTCACTTTGTAAAAGTTTAAATTAACTTTGTGTGTAAAGTTGTATGCACTTTATATACAAAGTATTATTCACTTTGTTCGCATAAACTCGTTAACTTTTTATACAAAGTCGCGAAAGTACAAAGTGAAATGCCAATATAACTTTGCTACAAAGTGAATAAAACTTTGTGAGAAAGTTTATATAACTTTGGATAATAGTCTATTTCAGTTTGTAATCAAAGTTATTTGTCCATATTTGTTTTGATTGATAAGATTTTTTATTCGATTTCCAAATTAATTAAAGCATTATTTAAAACTTTTTTTAAAATGTTTACAACTGCATTTTGATGCGTCCTGCCTATTCTAAAACAGATGATCCAGCGTGAATATTTCATACTAGTACGTACACGCTCGAAAGTATTTAGGTATCGTTGCTGTCAACTGCACTTTGTATACAAAGTCATTTTAACTTCGTAAACAAAGTTAAATACAACAAAGTAGTGACATTTCGACTTTCTTACAAAGTGAATAATTTGTTAGAGTGTGGTTCAAATTATTATTATTAAATACAATTTTATGATATTTGATGACAAAAAAAACATTTTTTGCCTTAGTTAAAGCCCCTAAACTGTAGATTTGCCAAAAAATGTTTGAGCGTTTGAAAAAAAAACATAATTCACATTAACCAAATCTAAGAGAAACATATATATGTGCATATTTTTTTTAATGGACCTTATGTCGGTTTGAAACAAACATAATGTCCATGGACTTGTCCCCTTTAAAATGGGCGAACGAACATTTTGAAAGGGACATAAAGTCCACGTAATTATTATTATTATCCATTTGCCAAAAGTGACATAATGACCATGGACATTTTGTCGGTTTGTAACAGAAACAAGAGCGAGAGAACACAGATTATGGGGATCCATTTGAGCCATTGATAACAGGTCGGCTGAAAAGTTCGTATCGTTTCAATGAAAAACACATTTTTTTGTCAAAATTCATTTTTATTATTC
>JANSTU010029311.1:0-12265 GCA_027564075.1 Bolitophila hybrida
CGGCACGGTACGTATAACACCTTCGAGTAAGTCTTTTGAGTTGGTCCGCGATCCAACCTTATGGTTGGAAACCCGTTTCTGTAACGATACGGTGGTTCAGGTAGCGGACTGGCCGCATTCCTACCCAGAAAGAATAGAGGAATCTCTGTCGGTAAACCGATAACTTCCACACAACACACCTGTATTTGACAGTAGAGGACACTCACTCAAGCATCGTGGATGAATCCACTTATCTCTTGAATGTGTGCCCTCCTCCGTCCACAAGTTCTGTTGTATCCGTATCGCTACAGCCGTCAGGCCCCTATCCGCCACCTGGGACGCGTCTGGTAGGTAATCAACCCTCTATAAAAGAAATTTGATTAAAAAAGGAGAACGTAAACAAATCTACAACAGTTTTTCTTATTTTTACACCAATCTAGCTATTTTTGGATTTTGGTAGTATGAAAAAAAGGTTTTCTTTTCAGATGGTATTTTTAACATATATTGAAGTTTAAAAAATATTTTTTTATTATTATTTTATTACAAAATGGCGGCGTCAAAGAGTTTCTTGAAAATCGTCTTTGTTTGATTTACAGTAAAACATTACAGCAGAGATGAATCAGAGCGCGCCGCTTAAGGTATTTTTTATGTTTAGGTCGTGCTGTGTGCGATACGACAGTTGTACGTCTTTGAAATATAAACAACAACAAAAATGTACATCTTAGTTATATTTTTGATGAATCTAGAAAATCGTTTTTTTATGATTTACAGTAAAACAGTACAAAAGCGATGAATCAGAGTGTGCCGCGTGAGTGATTTATCGCGCTTAGGGCGAGCTTAACAATTTTGTTATAGGTAAATTGTGACATTCAAATAATCAATTTAAAAATTACGAATTAGTTTTGTCTAGCGACAGAAATAAATGCCTAACCTTGACGATTTATTTTGAGTGTATGAAAAACAGGAATAGGGTATATTTACCACATACTGAAGTTTACATTTTTTTTTATTATAATTTTGTTTACTCTCAGATAGCAGTACAAAAGAGATGGATCAGAGCATGCCGCGAGAGTTAAAAATTTGTATATTGTTGTATATTGCTTTTACGATCTCAAAGTATTTTTTTAGCAAAAAAAAACAAGCTCTTTTGGTAATTTAAAATATCCGGGATCGCTACCCAAATTTGCACAATGAAGTCTTCACGG
The DNA here is from genome assembly GCA_027564075.1 of Bolitophila hybrida. Lineage (NCBI taxonomy): Eukaryota > Metazoa > Arthropoda > Insecta > Diptera > Mycetophilidae > Bolitophila > Bolitophila hybrida. Next base: position 1,185 of record JANSTU010029311.1, read on the forward strand.
CAGAATTAAACAGTAAAACCATATTTATAAAACTTGATTTATTGTGAGCTTATCAATGTCCGGTCAAGCCAGCAGACTTTCACAAAACCACCATCACAACTCCGTTTGGACTTTTTGAGTTATTGAAAATAAAATTTAGTTTGTGCAACGCTGCTGATTGGATAAAAAAACCAGAGATAACTTTTTTAGGACAATCTTGTCGCCAAGAACGGAATCCGACCGCATCCTGAAAATATTCCTGCACCACAATAATTTCTGGTTGCTGGAAAACAGTAGGACAAGAAGTTGTTTTAAATTATAAAAAAATAATAAAACCAAATCATTTTTTTTCAATATATGTTTATTATGTTTTTTTCATCAAGTGTATGCATACAATTGCATAAATCATAAAAATATAGTACAATATTGATTATCATATTCATAAAATATAATATTTGGTACACATCTGCACTATTTTGTATTACAATATTCTGTTTAGAACCACAAAATATAATATTTCTCATCAATGGATTTATAAAATTACAATAACAAATAATTATTATTTTTGTATCCATGTCTTGGTTAAAACTATTCTCAATATAATATTTAATAAATTCAATTGTTCTGTCATAACATTTACTAAAATTATATAATTCTTCAATTTCATAATGATCATTATTTAAAAAAAAATACGATCCATCGTCTATTATTATTTGTATTAAGCAAATATTTTTGCTTCGTTGGTCATCTTCAAAATCTCTAGGCCATAACAATGTGAAACTATTCTTAGCAATAATCCTGGATTTTGTGTCATCAGGTAAATCAATATTACATCTAGTTAATTCACATTTATTTACACTAGTATTTTCACTGGTATACACGATTGCACTTGTCAATAGTGTGACATTGTCATCTAGTGTCACTTCACACTGATTAAGTACATCTGCCGTATGTTCGCTTAAAGCTACTGCTATCCAAGTATCCTGATCGATTTCTTCGGTTTGGCTAATCGTTTCAATCAAAGCAGTTGGCATTGCGATTCACTCATCCGGTAATTTGATGATTGGCTGTTTTGGTACATCCCAGAAATCTTCACAATGATCAACAAGTGCCTCTTCGGCCAATGTTAGTTGTTCAACATCTGCTGGGTCCTCGCTAAGTTTTCGCTGGATAAGGGCACATGACTCGAGCTGTGTTGATCCCAGAATGCGACTCATCTTTGCTGCCGAGTCAACCTTGATGATGTAAATGTCATTCTCGTAACAGAATGCCTCCAGGAGAATGGTATGCATGTGAGTGGCACTGTCACCTTCTGCCGGTGGTGCAAGCAGACAGAATACCGCATCACTGCTGTCGGCGTTGAGTTCTTTTACGGCGGCACCTAGTCCAACGACGACACGCTGTTCCTGCTGAGCCATTTGCAGGGCACAGCTGACTGTATTACCAATGGTTGTCATGACCTGAACTGAACTTTCGGATTTCACCATGTTGCTGCTCTTCAAAACTGTCGCGTACGCAATTTTTGTATCAACACTAGCTTTGTTTAAGCCTTTCTTTAATCCTACTGCTGGTTGCTTGATCTTAGCACTTATTACACCTATTTTGCTGGTGTTTTGTTTAATCCGTATGTGCGTAATCCTTATATGTACACTTGAACTAGGTCAGAAACACGCGTATATAAATTTTACGAAATATCGATTAACGTTGCGTAATGTTATGAAATTCAATTTACTGTGAGACTTGGTCAACACCGAATCGGCTGATTCTCTATTTCTCAATGAACATAAACGCTGCTTCGCTCTCCTTTTATAAGGTCGCCCCACTCGACTGTTTGTGAGTGTAACACGTGCCCTCTTTCGCACTTCGCTCTCAGACACTTGGATTCTCTCAGAAATGATAACACTTGTTTTTTTTGCGTGTATATTCCATGCGCTATTATCGCTATACATTATTGCTCGGTATAAGTGAGAGTGCTGGTTTGCGTACATTTGCTTGAATGTGGGTTTTAAAAAATTCCCACAATTGCTTCGGAAAATTTAATAATATATTTATATACGAGACGATGACCTGGAAAACCCGTTCTGGGTAGAAACAAATGTTCTGAACAAGTGCATTTTGATTGAGAACTGTTTATACGTTGTTTATTTTTAATATTATTTGATTATTGTTTATAAATAACACACAGACGTAATAAAACGGTTGAGAATTTCCATACTAAACGTTTGATAGCACTGTGAGAAGATTATTTGTAATTATATGAATAATTGTATTTATTCATACCAGTATAGAATGGATATTGGAATTCTGTAGTGTTGTTAGTTTTTAATAATTACAAATAATTAAGAGTAATTTTTCGTTTTTTTTCGTTTCCAAATATTGTTGGACGACTTTTGCGGTATGGGGCCGAGCGTTGTCGTGGAGCAATATTACTTTCTCGTGTTCTTCGTATTGTGACCGCTTCTCCTTCAATGCTCGACTCAAACGCATCAATTGAAGTCGGTAGCGGTCCCCGTTGATGGTTTCATTCGGTTTCAGCAGCTCAAAGTAGATCACGCCCAGCTGATCCCACCATATGCAGAGCATCAGCTTCGTCCCGTGAATATTTGGTTTGGCGATCGGTACCGATGCATGTCCAGGCGGCCTCCATGATTTTGTTCGCGTTGGATTGTCGAAGCGAATCCACTTTTAATTTTTAATAATAAAACAATTGTTTTGTTAAAAAAAAGTTATTCTTCCATTTCTTCCGGTAATAAGTTCAGTGTAGAATCACAACAATTGTGACTATTCGGATTATTTTAAGCCTTATTTATTAGTGCATATGTTTGCATATTTTGGCATTTTAGAGCAATATTTAGTAATTTTAAGAAATAAATAATAATATTATATAGTAGTATATAATAATATATAAAATATACAAATATTTTGATAAATTTGCTTTGCTTCTTTAAAACAGTTGGATCTGTTTTATTATGTAATAATGTTATGTATTATGTATGTAATTGCCTACCTTTACACAAAAGCTTCTTTCTATCAGAAATTCATACACAAGCTTGCAGAGTTGCCTGGAAAATAGAAAGACTGTTAACATTTTGTAAACAAAACCTTCCGTCCACGTTGTATCGAATGCTTTCTCGATGTCGAGAGCGCATGCGATAGTGTGGATTCTTTGGTTAAGTTTCAGCGATACATTTGTATGTAACTTAACAAGAGCCTGGTCGAAATCAAAATTGATTGTCGGGGAGGATACCAGATTCATCGCAGTGGTCGAAGATCCTGACCTTGAGTGAGCATTCGTATATCTTGCTGAGGAAGAACAGTAGCGCTATTGGTATGTAGCTGTTCACATCTTCCGGTGGATTTCCTTGCTTGGGAATTGGAATTTCTCCAGGCAACAGGGAAGTAGCCGATGTTGTAGCAGTGGTTAAACAGCATGGATATCCATGTTATACATTTCTTGAACAGTTTCTTTATCACAATCATCATCGGCATCGAATGATGTTGCGCAGGCTTTCATAGTTGACCAGGGGGTGTTCTGGAAAGAAATTAAGTGTAGGATTGGCTGGCATATAATTATATAATATGTAATTACTGTAGAGTGTTACTGGAGCGAATGTGAAGACCGGGTCCCCCAGATGTCATTCTGTTTGTGAACTCTTTTAAAGTGTTCAGCAAGCAGACTAGCCTTTGGGAGGTCCAGTGTATCCAAAGTGTTCGTCGATGGATTTGTCAGCGCAGTGATGTTCGAGTTTCTATGCATACCCGCATTTTTTTTATATTTTGGAAGGTATGATTGTCCAGTCTCACACACTGTAGCGCCTTTTCCCAGTAGATTTGACGTTCAATATATATCCGGTCATTCGTAAGGCATCTCAGCTACGTTGTTACGAGGAAATAGGATAGTTTCGGCAATAAGGATAATGTCAGGACTGTGGTAGGAAAGGAAAGAGTCCATCTCATACCTCTTCTTAAAAAAAATCATAGATCCCGGATTGCTCTCGATTATCTTCAAAAAATTGGTGGAGCTTGACATTGGAAGTAATTGGAAGTAGTGGTGATTTCATATATGAACTCAACCTGTGCGCAAGGACGCTGTGCTTGGGGGATACCGTGCACTCCCCCAAGCATGCGGCTGATAAGCGACAATTTTAGCTAAAAGACCAGCATGTCAATGCCAAAGGAAGCTTGGCAGTCGTCATTTATTGAACCTTACGATAGTTGCGACCGATACTGACGGTCTTGATAAATTGTTGTAGCTTGCCTGACTGAGTGCTTGCGGATCCTTTGCTTCTTCGAGTTGTTGCTGATTTCGTTTGAGGAGCATCTGGTAGTACCGACATCCTCTGTAGTTCGCTGCATGTTCTCCATTGCAGTTGACGCACTTTGCCTTGGAATCCACTGTTGTGCAGTTTCGAGAGATATGTCCAAAATGCTCGCATTTTAAGCATTGTGAGAATCCTTTCGACTTCATAATTTCGAAGGGAACGTTGGCTTGGCCTAGGAATTTATTCGTGGCCAGGAGAGCTATGACATCGCTGTTGGGGTTTAGGTTTAGCACATACTCTGCCCTCTCCATTGTAAAGCGGCTGACTTGATGGACATTAATGTTAAGCTGGAATTCCTTCAGCTCTTCTTCGATGTTGTCCAAGATCACATTGTCATCATTGTTACAGATAAAAAATAAATAATAAAAGAAGACAAATAAATAAAAAAATAAAAAAACACACTAAATAAATTTTAAAAAATAAGTAAAAAAGAGTACAAATAAATAATTTTAAAAAATGAACATTACAAATTACAGATTAAAATTAAAACAAGAAGGATTAAAATAGAGTATGGCAAGCTCGAACTACAATGAGACTTATCACCTAGCGAAACCGGGCTGTCCATGCTGTTATTACCTAACTATATTGTTACTGTTTTATGGTTCAAGTAGAACTTGTACAACTCTTATAATCATTCAAGACTAACTTAAAGATCGTATGATTCTCCGAAATGCTTCTCGGGAAAGATTAAAATCGAAATGACTAGAGATGTCATTGAAGGCTTCAGACATTCTATTTATAGGCTCAGCAAGTCCAAAGCTAGCTATATGCCTCCTCAAACGTAGGAAGATATGTAAACGAGTCGTTCGGAATGGGACATTGAAATCTAAAAGAACCAGCAAATGCGGAGCGTCAATACGATTACATAACAGATCAAACAAGAAAAAAATACCTGCATTTTTACGACGAAAACAGAGATTTTCGAGACACATGAGTTCGCATCGAACAATATAGGGTGGAAGGACATATAGTCATCGACTTGTCTACCTTGCCGACGCAATGCATAAAGCAAGAATCGTTTCTGGATAGATTCAATTATATTTGAATCGGATCAACTTTACGGAAAAAGCTAAAAAAAAAAGCTAAAGTAAAGGCGGTTTTTCTGACACCATAATGAGAGCATGTCTAAATCTCGTTGCAAGTTCAAAACGTCTGACGGACCGTCAATCTTACAAAATATCTTCAGATCATCAGCATACATAAGACACGGAGAGTATCTGAAAATATCGGTTATAAAAGCGGACCTAAATAGCTGTCTTGCGGCACAACGGAACCACAATTTTAACAATTCAGAGCGTTCATAACGAATTAGAACGTATTGCTTGCTATCAGACAGGTAGGACTGAATCCACTTAAGTATAGATGACTGAATACCGAATTCTTTCTAAAGAGCTATGACGCAATATAACAACTAAGCTTTGCGAATATCGGTATACACTACGTCTAACTGTGCACCAAATTCAATCACACTGATAGCGTGATTCGTAAGCTCTTCTAAATGCTGAGATGCTGATATAGTTCTTCTCATTCTTTCTGTTAAATCATTGCAGACCATCAAACAACTTGGCAATAGTAGGGAGTATTGTTACACTACGATAGTTGGCCTCTAAATATACTTTTTTGTATCCATTACACACCAAAATGATACAATCTCTTTTATGTTCCATTTTTTAAAAAATATTTTAAATAAAAAAGTTTTATACAAACTTTAAATTCCCTGAAAAGGGTTTTATGGGTTTTTGGCCCAAAAACGTAGTACTACAAGTTGATCAGGGATGAAATTTGAAACTTTTGTAGTTTAGTATCAACTTTTTTCTACCACCCACTTTTGACCATTTTTATAACTATGCACTTATTTAAAAAAAAAAAAACATTTATTTGATTTTACTTTTTTTTATTATTATGACTTCAAATAAAAAAGTTTCATTAACCCCCCAAAACGTGTACCTAAAATGAGCAAGGACACAACTTGAACATTTTTTAGTTTTTCATTTTTGTCGTGATAAGCTTCTATTACCACATTGTCATATTTGGGCATATTGTTTACTAAAATTAATGCATTTCATTATCTGGCTAAAAATTTCGATTTCTGTGTTTCAGGCGATAGCATAAAAAAGGAAGTCGTTAATTTAAAATACACGGAGTAACTCGAACAGATTTTTCGATAATTTAAATCCGACTACCCTTAAGTTGCCGTTACACGTGCTGTGAAAGACACATATTTTGCCACAGATTAGTTTCAAAAGATGTCAATACATGTGCCTTTGTCTGTACAGATGCCAAAGACACATTTGACATATTAAATAAATATGATATAGATATTTTTTATCTGTGGTTTGTACAGCCCGTTTGTAATCTGTGGCAAAATATGTGACTTTCACAGCCCGTGTATTGGCAGATTAGGGCAAAAAGTTCATCTTTAATATGTTACCTTATAGAGAGAGGGCAAGAGAGATTGATTAAATAGCAATTCAATATTGATATACAAAACAAAATGACTACTAAAAGTGTTTATTTATTTGTCTATTACAATTTATTTATAGAAATAATTTACCTCGACCTATATCGGCTTTATTTTCATTTTGTCATCCTTAAAAGAAATAACTAAATTCTAAATATATATAAACATTTATATAAACTCTAAATCCCCCAATGCAACATTCACTCTGCATTGCATCTATATGCGTTTAATGCGCTGATAAAATTGAATGCGATGTCTCCTCAAAGGCCGATCGTGAAAATCCTGTTCCGAATACCAGATTTAAAAGCTGCATGTTTGTATGAGTATGCTGTATGCATGAGAATGCATGAGTTTCTTCTTTTGTGGAGTACACACATACATGTTTTCAGTGACTGTTCAATGAATCGCGTAGAAACACATTTACAAAATCGAGTATTCGATTTTTTGGAGAGCGTGCAAAAGCACAAACTAATCGAAATGAATGAAATGTATGGGGTAAGGGTTGTGCGCAATTCGGTTACGTTCTTTTAACACATATCACCCACTTTTCTGGCCTCATGTTCGTTGGTGAATGCCCATACAAACATACACATAACGCTTTTCTACATGTTCGTTTAATCGACATTATTCGGACACTATGCAACACTACTATTTCTATATGTATGCTCATGTGTGTGTGTGTGTGAGTGCACGCGCTCACGTTACAGACATTTCTGGTCAAATATTTATAAAATCGATAGTCCGCCTTCAATGCAAGTACACTTTTTTCTCGTTGCGGTGCGGCGGCGATTTAATTTTCTCTCTTTTTAAAAAAAAATAGAAAAAAAGCTCGATAAATGAAATCACTAATTAACAATTAGCTGAAGCATTTGCGCGCAGGTTCTATAAATTTTACGAGACTGTTATTCGGATAGTGTCGGATGTGCGGTGGTGTGAAAAGAACTGAAGCTTGAAGTACCGGTTTAATATACAAAAGCTTATATATATATAGTATATGATGCGGAGGAAATGGAAATGCGCACGAGAACAGTGTGTCAATTGACTTCTAGGAATGCATATACGTATGTATATTGGTTAAAATAAACGGTGAGTAAAGGGGATACAATAGATTGTATATACCATTTGCAATTTAGAAGGCAATTTCATGATGCCTAGAAATCCTTGCCCTATTGGTAAAAAAACTCGGACAACTTAACATCAGCAAGCGTAGATATGGTAATCACTTGATGCATTAGAACCTCCCAGCCCGGCTCCTGATACTCTTGGAGGGTCACCAAAGACGTATGTGGCCTAGCGATGTCTTCAAGGAATACAAAACATTTCCTATTGGCCAAATCTGGTCGCTTATGGTCTATCGCAGTAGAGGATCGTATTAATTGTTTGGCCCGATGAAATCAGCTAGATGATTCATTTCCAATCCATCCATATACTCAGTAAAACCTTGTTGGTCGTTAATTCGTGCCTGGCCACCGCTTGGGATGCTTCGCCGACCATCGACAAAAATCATTTCCGCTTGATACTGTCGTACGTGATCCACTTTTCATCGCCAGTCACCATTGCCACAACCTGCGTAAAAATCGCTTTATTTCTTTTTTTTGCTTTACCCCAAATATCCATTTTTTTTATTTTTTGTGTCCAGCTCTTTGCAAATGAGTGTGGACGGTTTAAACATTTATCTGCTACTCTATAATAGTTATTTGCCGACTTTAAAAAAAAAAACATTATTAAGCCGTCATTTAGGATCTCAAGTGTCGTTTTGGAAGCGTCGTAATCGTCCAAACCATTCATTTGCCATTCGAATTCCTATGGGAAGCCGTAATGGTTTCGCCTCTTACGAAACAGAGCTTTAAAATATCGTAAACGAAAGCGATACATCATTTTGTAGGTATTGACACTACATTTATATTAATGTATAGGCTTGTCCGATGCGAGCTTAAAATGGTGAAGGCTTTACAACCAAAATAGAGTTTCGCATATACCTGGAAATGTTTTCCAACCGGAATGTCTTTTAAAAAAAATATTAAATATACGAGTATATTTAGTTTTTTGTTGGACACCCAGTATAGGTCCCAGTATAATCATCTGTTACCTGTTATAAAAACGTGTGCAAACGTTCACCGAGGTTTAAAAGCCTACATGAAGCTATTGTAATAAGAATTTAAAATGTATAGAAAAACTACAACTTTAATACACCACGTAAAATAATGTATAGCTATGAAGCAAGTGTTTAAATTTGTGTTTTTTTTTTCAATTTTTTATTAATTTTTAATTATTTTCAGTTTGCGTTCTGACGATGACTGACGGACGGTCAGACAACGCTGAATTATAAATATTCTCATTAGTAACTATGCTGATTATAGAAGACTAAAAAGGTTGTGTGATATTTGGAGAAACTTTGACCGAGGCACATCAGACAACCAAATCGTTTTATGATCAGAAACAGACTGGATATTTAAATTATTGACACAAACTTACCTATAAAGATTACCGATGAATGTAGAATATACACAAGGACGAAAAAATGGGATGTTTACACGACCAGAATAAAACAATAATATCAATTAAATGTCTCGGTTCTTAACTTATATTGAACAGTCGACACTTTAGATAAATTTAATAATGTATAATGTATGTTCATATAAAAATTTACTATTTTTAAGTTTTTGTTAAAAATATACGCCATCACATGCAATCAGAATGCGCTCAATCCCTGGAAATATATTTTTTTACAACTGTTCTTTTCATCAAGCAAAGTAACCAAAAATAAACCCTATAAGTCTTATACTTAAACTTATAAACCAAAATATCTATAAATATTTAGTTATGGACCGAAGAACGGTAGTTTTTAGTTTTTTTTTTTATTTATTGATAAATAATTTGTTTGTAATAGTTAAATAAAGCGTTTTAGCGTGTGATTTTTATCCGATCTTTATAGAAGTTGATTCAATTCAGTTGATTCATAATGTTCAAACATTCAGTATTGACCTGAATAGTATTTTCATGATTAAATTAAATAAAACTGTAATTCATTTTAAATTGTTAAAATCATCATGTATTTGTTATTTTAATTGCATTTGATTATTAATTCAATTATTCGCATATTTGAATCAATTAGTTTTACAATAATTTTTATTAATTTAACTAAGAATACGTCAAATGAATTGTGCAAATAATTGAAATAATAGTTTGATGAGATTTATTTTAAATCTAACCATTTTTTTTCTTTTAAATTAAGTATAAACATAATTAAATTGATTAAAAATAAATAATTGAAATATAATTTAAATTACAAAAAAAGATTGATTTAACATAATTAAAACTTTGTACTAACAGCGTTAAGTGTAATTCCAACGGCTCAGCCGTTAAGTAATTAAATATTTAAATAATTAAATTATTTTGTTTGTATAAATACTTCTCCAACATATACTTATTTGCATTTAAATTTGTAGACCCCAAAAACTCAAAAAATATCCGTCGCAAATGAAAATATATAATACTTAAATACAAAAATATTAATAACATCGAAAAACCCTTACGGGATATAGGTAATTTTATGTTTTTGTGTGTAAAGAGGGGATGGGGTGAGTGGGTTAAAAAAAATGTAAGAGTTAATTATTAGGGATTAGGAGTTTCAGCATACATCTATAACTACTATTTTAGGGTTCGTGGAAATTATACTTTAGGCGTGGTGACAGCTTAAAGTCTTATAATATTTAACCCACAGATATTTTCTCATCCACACCTTTTTACGCCGAAATACAAAAAATTACCATTTTGTCCCTATATCCTTAAAGGGTTGTTCGATTTTATTAAATAAATATCAAAAATTAACCTTAAATTTCTGAACAACGGACGGAAAATTTATATTGTTCTCGTTTAAGGCCGCAGCCAAATCGTATTCTGTGCAGTTCTCTGTATTTAAAAATACAAATTTATCCATGTTCTTAAAAAATCTATTTTGAAAAAAATTAGAAACATTTTAATTATATATTATCAAAATGAATAAAAAAATTTGTTATTTTAACAAAAACTTGTGTATTTAATTTATTGAGATAAATAAATGATTGACAAATCGCTGCTCCAGAATGCAAGTACGCTAAGCGCCAAACTTAAAAAAATAGAGCTTTTATTTTATTCTAACTGATAATGACGACATCTATTGTAAAATAGCGTTAAATTCTAAAGTTTTAAGTATAAATCGGGCAATATTTTATTATAAAAATGTTATATTTGGGGATTTTTATATTTTGAGAATGCAATGACGCTATGTGAACCAACCAATAGAATCGCTTCAAATGTGTACATGGCGTACATGCATT
>JANSTU010029322.1:0-12264 GCA_027564075.1 Bolitophila hybrida
TATATATTGTAGTAGTTTGAGACTCACCTTGCTGGTCAAAATGTCGGTCTCATCGAAATGTCGGCCGTACATCTTTGGAGATTCACCAGGAATCGGTTCGATTTTAATGCACACTTCCTGTCCTTTGCGCGCTGACTCCACTTGCTTGTGATTGCATTCCACTGACGTGACGATGCCAATGTCCAAAAACTAAAAAAAAAAAAAAAAAATCGTAAGATACAAAACCAATTAACTTTTTTCTGCGATCTCACCGAGCGTGATCATGCGCTCAGTATGCACCCAGCATCATCTTATTGTATAGTTTTTAGTAATATTATTATACATATATGTGTTTAATATTTATGCAAATGCGCGCTCAAGATTACAGCAGAGGAAAAAAACGCCAGGAAAGTAAAACAAAAAAAAACAAGAAGCTGCTGCTGCCGCTGCGCGCGCGCGTGCGTGTGCATCATATTTGAAATATTAATTCGTGTCTGAGATATTAAGAATGAATTAGCTCGTGTAGCAATATTTTGACAACATGAAATCTTTAAAGTTTAGACATTGTGTTGTTTTTTGTGCCTGAATGCACGCCTATGGTGATGCTTCAAAGCGTCTGTTTTCTTCATCTTATTCGTTTTGTTGTTGTTACTGTTGATTGGGTATGGTAAACGAATACATACATATATACAGCATATTATGTAAATAATCTTTATAATTCTTTAATGGTTTACTTGTATATATAGAGAGAGGACTGCTGCTGGGTTTCGTGATGCGTTTCAACCTTGTGGCTTGCAACATTTTGGATATATGATAATAAATAATAACGGCAATCATTAATCTCACAGGTTACCGTGGACGTTTGGAGGATGAAACTGCTTAAAAGATCTTTTTCTCTTAAAAATTGTCAATTAAAATGTAATTATATTTTTTGATTGTGTATAAATGTAAGATTGAAAGAGGAATATTCAGAAGCATTTATAATCTTTGAATGAATGTCTGAAAAGATTGTTAGACAAAAGTTGTTCATTCCGGTGGAAAACCTTTTCTGGAAAAACCACTGCCACAGAAATAATGTTTTCTAAGAAGGGAAAAAAATCGATTCGATTAACAATAAAAAGATTTGTATTAACCCATTTAAAACGGTTGTCCCTATTTGGGACAGTAAAATAGATTTATAACTTTTTTTCCTGGACAAATAATTTACATTACATATTTTATTTTTCATTTTCGTGGTTCTCGTACATTAAATATCCAATTTTAGAAATCTTTCCATTATATTTGTTAGCCGGCATTCATGAAATTTTGAAAAATGCTTTATTTATTTTCGAAAATATATCTGAGCTCAAGATTTAGCTTAGGGTTAAAAAATCGCTTGGATATAGTCTGGTGAGTAGTTCAAACCGCAAATTCGTGGATTTTCACCATGGTAACCGCTGTGTGTGAGACGGGCGTATTGTCTTTGTGAAACTAAGCTAAAAATCATACTGGGACAATTTTCTACACCAAAAGACTGGATGGTACCAGGTAACTGATATAGCGGTTTACAGCACCATTTTCGTAAGTAGATTTTCAACTATTTGGAAATAAAAGGCGAGAGAGACTGAGGCGTGATAGAGACAGAGAGAGAATACAGTGAAAGGCGACTGCTCAAAAATAGGTTAGAACACTGACTGAAGTAAATCACCAGTCGGCCTATATTTATACTAAAATCTAGAGACCTTATTTTCATAAGGAGTCTCAGGCAGATGGTACAAACTGTTAATTTACATTAGATCTTATTATTAAATATAAATAAGTAACATATTTTAACATTAAATATATATATTATTTTCTTTTTGTTTATGTGGACTAAATAAAATAATATGACTTTTTTACTCGCAAATCGGACATTTTTTATAACCGTTTCTCTCTCTCTCTCTCGACCCTCTCTCTCTCGCCTCTCTCTCGCGCGCCTCTCTCTCTCTCTAGCCTCTCTCTCTCTCTCTCTCTAGCCTCTCTCTCTCTCTCTCTCTCTCTCTCTAGCCTCTCACACTGAAATTTATAGCGATGCCTTCCCACATCTCCTAAGGTCACAATCGAGATCTGGTCCGAGAGCAATGCTAATGTCCTTTATGATATCCAGGGTTTGAATGTGTATTAATACCGTCGCGTTGCATTGCATGGTGAGTCACACATTATCCTGCCCCGCCGATCCGTATTTTTTATTTTTGTTTGTTGAAATCTGCCAACTTCTCCGGTAACCCTGCCATTAGCGCCTTTATGGTGGCTTCTGAGACCTTCTTTCTGACTGCATTCCATTTATTTCTGATATCTTTCTCGTCTTTATCTACCTTCAATTTTTTTTTGGTCAGAGCCCAATTGGTGGATTGCCTTACTTTGGCACTATTTCGAATCTTGACAATACATAGTTTAATCGTCCATAACACAGCAATCGAATTGTGAGAAAAAAATCTGACTTCGACTTTTTAGCTCGGCGCTGTGATTCCAGGTTCTTTGTGGAATTCCTGTCAGGTACTGACTGTACTTTGTAAGTCTTAAGGCCCGCAGCTGATTTGATTTTGCGAACTAAATACTCGCTGCAGCTTGCTTTTGCCGCCAATTTCCGATTCGACAGCCTTGTATTCTTCTCTAACAAAGCAACGATTTTCTTCGACTTCAGTGGGCATGCGAAACCTTTTTTCTTCCAGAACCGAAAAGTAAAAATTATCAAAAATTCTTTAACGCAAAGCCTACTGTATGATTTTTGTTTGTCAGTTTGGAAATTTCGTGATTATAACACTTCAAATTTAGATTTTTTTCGATCCCAGTCTTTATCTTAAAAATGGAAAAACGATCAACAGTGACTATTACGTATACGTATTAAAGCGTTTCAAATCTCGAAAAAACAGACCCATTTGATGATGAAGATGATTTTGAACCAAAACTCACCATCACCATGGACCCTGTTTCAAAATACAATTTGAAGATTTCTGCTCGTTGTATTGGTGTTAGTTGATTCATGGCACAAAATAGACTGAAATGACGGTCGAACAAACCACTATATATGTCAATACGTCAAAATATGGCGGAACTATTCAAGTTTCAAATGCTATCGCAAAAGAAGACCAGACCAGTCGGTACATATGGATCAAAAGTGTGGTGCCCAACCCCAATTGAGCACAATGATAATGGCCACTGGCGCAAGGGATATAATCATAGTTAAATCAGCTGTACCACGATGAGGATATAGTTCATTGCATCAAAGTCAGAAGACTGCGATGGTTGGGTCATGTACTGCGGTTGGAAGATCACCGTGTTCCTGGTATACCCAAAGCCCGATGGAAGGACGCCGCTGTTTCTGATCTTTGTGGAGTAGTGGATTGGAGAGCGCTGGTGGGAAATAGGTCCGGTTGGAGGAAGATGCAAAGCGAGGCTCAAACCAACAGAGCCCACATAAAGTAATGTAAATAACCCTATTTAGAAAGAAGCCTCTCATAAATTGTAATGAAAAAAGCGAATTTTTTAAAAAGAATTCTAAACACTTGTATAAATTATATCTTTTCAATCACAAAATCTTGATTATTAACAACAAAAAATATTAAAACAAAAATTCATATAATCTATAATATGTATTTGTATATAGAAATGACAACAGCCGCGCACGCGCGCAGGTAATAGTCATATAGAAAATATAGTCTGCGGGCTCACGCGAGAAAAACTCGCAGCTTATCGACAACATCGTGTCAACAATAACAGACATGGCAGACAGACTGACGACATTTTGAGTTCAAAGCAAATAAAATAAAACAATGTGTCAATAAGACTCGTATTATTTCACATAGTGGTTGTTGTTGCTTGTTTAAAGAACAAAAAATAGGTTTTGTTTTGTTTGTGTTTTTTTTTGTGAACCTCAAGAGCTCGTTTTCTATATTTTGATATCAATTTCTGAACAGAGAAATAATTTAAACAGATAAACGAAATCGTAAAACTGTTACGTGTTGACTGATTGAATATGTATGTAGAAAACGCTTGAAAATAAAATCCTAGAGACAATTTCGAGATTTTTGAAGTCTAATACGCTTAAGCTATCGTGTGCACACGTTCTTTCGAATGCATCTGTCGTCCAGGTGAAATAGAACCACATTTAAATGCTCAACCAACACGATATCATAATATCGTGTTGGTCAATGGCCTCGGCACACATGTAATGTCAGTCAGCTTCAGCTATAATATGTGTGCGCTCATTATAATAACATAGTTGTTACAACACTCACACACACACACACTGAAGCATCAGACACACGACGATATATATAATGACATGACATTCTGCAGCCGCGTGTTTTCCGAACAGGAAAAAATTAAATAGAGCATGAACCCCATTTATTCCGATCAATGGCATGTTAAACATGCCATATGCTGGTTTCAAATAATACATTTACACAATAAACGGAACCCGCTTCAATGAAATGTGTGCTCATGAATGAACGTATATATATTTACAAACACATAAGCAACTTCCACAAACCCCATTCAAGAGTAGAGTTTAATATATATATATATGTGTGTGTGTGTGTTTGCATGCAGAATTCATTATAATATGTATACGAAACCGGAAGGAAGTTGAGCACGTTGCTCAAGTGACGAAGCGAATGAAGAAATATTCGTTCATAAATACACACAAACTCGCATTCGTTTATAATCGTTTGTTGAACACATTTACGATTTACATATTGTATATACTATACTATATATATATACATACTTATACTCTATTTATATATATACTGGATATTTATTATATCGCTATTTATAATAGGCTGTATAGTATAGAAAACATGGATTACCCAGATGGCATCACCGCCTTTTGCTTATATAAAGATATTACCAAACAAAACGGAAGTAATCGGTTTAGAGGGTATTTTATGCCAGGATGTATTAGATAAAATAAGGGCAGGTAGAATATACGTTTATATTATATTCAAGATAGAAATAGAATGAAATACAATCTTTACAATGTTTACTTTTGATATTTATCCGAAATGAAACGGATTATGTATGCTAAATTCAGCAAGGCTTCGGATTTAGAAGAGATTATATATTGATCAACTTAGAGAATCTTTTTAGAAAATTCAATAAGAATTGAATATTTGTACATAATTGATTATATGTTATGTTTAAATGTATCGGTAAATTTAAAGCATTTTTTTTCTCAAATTATTCACAAATAAATCGTACATCCTAAATACAAGTACATTTTGAATATCCTACATTCAAATTTTCATAATGTGAAATTTTACTCAACCGAATTTTGAATTTTATGTCGTGGACTTTTTGACTTTCATATCTCAGTATGTTCAGTAGGGTGAATTGAATTTTTAAATTTCAAAAATTAAATATATAGTGTATAGTGTATATGCAAAAAATGTCTCACGGTCGCGCATCGAGCTTGAAGTTTTGACAAATTGCTATTGTTTTTAAAAATTGTTACTTAAACTAAGATAACTTATAACACGATGGTTACACCTAAAAAATATGTATGAAAGGAATATAGGAAAAGTTTTTTTAATTATTAATTATTTGACACAGCGTAATCTCTTTTGGTATTGAAATTGGTCCATGTTTCTCGAAAGTTTCTTTTATTAAAAAAAAAAAAACACTGATTTAAGTATACATATGAAGTTTTTGACTACATTATTCAAATTTGTTTTAGAGAATATTTAAAATAGCAGTGTTCGTGAAGAACGTGATCAATACATTCGTCGCCGTTCTCAAGATTTGGGGATCTCTTATGGAACGTAGCGGCGTATTTGGAAGCATAATCATAGTTTTAAAACGTATAGAATAAATCTCGTTCAAAAATTGAAAACGAAATTCATTTTTTGTTTAACGGCTACGTTACCAAACAAAATTGGACAGCAATGTAAGAGCTAGCAATACCCGAAAAATGCACTGTTATGTTATTATTATGTCAATACTGGCAATGCACCTCGCGTTTGATGAAAAAAAAAACATTATTTCAAGCAGTTGTCCTGTTAATCTCTTGTGATTACACCATAAACGCTATACCCGAAATGGTTGAAGCTTTGAAAGAAAGCTTGAAAAGGTGGTCGGAAATTGGAACCACAGAATGAACCATTTAAGTGTTAGTCATGGAAACATTTGAATAAAATTATCTTTCAGCATTAAATGACATGAACAAAAATAACAATTTTAAAAAAAGGATTTTCTGGTTTAAAAGGGAATTTGGTTGGGATGGCAACACCTCTTTTTTTTCGGAAGTGCCAACTTTTAAATGTAAAATTTCGATTCGTAACAATGGATGTAACATGGATCCACCACTACAAACCGGAGTCCAATAAACAGTCGGTAACATGGTTAGAATCGGCTGAGAGTCGTTCGAATCGCCCAAAAATGCAAACGTCGGCTGGGAAGGTATATTTAGGGATGCACATTCTATCTTGAGAAAGGCAGAACCATTACGTAGCGTTAATGGAAACGATAAACATTAGGAAGCTCTTATGGGATACCTTTATATAAAATCAAAAAATGGATACTCCTATTTCAAATACGACTAGTAGAGTATTTGAACTTGGATCATGGGCGAATACATTAAAAACAAAATACAACTTTGACCAATAAGTTACAAGGGATTAAATATTAAAGAACCGCATAAGATGATGAGATGAAACTATTATACAGTCCTTAACAAAAACTACAAAAACTGAGAGTACATTTCGGCTGAAATGCCATTTATGGGTCGTAGTATTATATTTTTGGGTTTTTTCAGGCTAGACCCAAATTAAAAAAAAAGCTATTTAAAATGAGTACAGAGTGCTATCGGTGTTTTTAGTGTTTCAAGTGATAGATAATTTATATCTATAATTCAAAGAAAAGATGAACTAAATACGACTACTTTTATGGAATAGGTCATTATTGTCTACAGATGTGGATACGAAAATACTGATGTCAATTATAACGAATCGGCTAAAAGACCATAGGATTCTAACAAAACAACAACTTTTTGTCAAAATTTTACTTTATTCTTCAACATAGTCTCCTTCAAGAGCGATTATCATTTAATACTCGTATCGACACCTTTATTGTAGAACGATTCATTTATGTCGTCTAAATAGGCTTCTGTTTCAGCGATCACCTCTTTATTCGAGCCAAGTTTCTTTCCTGCGAGCAAATTTTTGTGGTCTGCGAAAAGGTAAAAGTCTCTGGGAGCCAAATCTTCTTCTTCGTATAGAACCGTTTTTTCGCGATTTCCTCTTTCAAACACACCAGTTGGGCTATGTAGCGATCGCTATTGTTCGATTGGCGTTTTTCAAGGTTGACCCCTCAGCTGACTGCCAATATGACTTTGAAATGTAGTGGTGGATCCAAGTATCGTCCATGGTTACATACTTTTTGCGGTCTCGCCGAAACAGCTCCAAACAGAATCGTCGACACGTTGTTTGGTCCATGAGCAACAACAACTTTCTCATGGACAAATTTCCATGCAAATGTCAAAACGTTCTTTAATATCTTAAAGGTGTCAGCTATATCCTGAAATTTCACTTTACGGACGAAACGATTGTGAGGACTTTTTTTACCATTTGGGCTACTAGAGCGTTTGGAACTGTCGGTTTTAATTCCCAACCTCTTTTTGTAGTTTTTATATTATTATTGTAAATAAAAACATTTCATACAATATTTAAAAATCTTTAAACATTTTGTTATTTTTGTATTATTTTTTCCGTTCCATCCCAATGTACATTTCCTACAGTCCTTAATGGAAACCACAAAAAATAAATACATTCGGTACAGTCCATGACGGAGATCACCAATACAGGTGTTAATACTACCCTAGCGGAAACCATCAAACAAGCTATTTTCAATCATGTAGGTCTTTTTCAACTTAATTTTTTTAAATATTTTTTTTAATAAAACAATTTTTGAAATTTTTATATTTCAATTTTATAAGTATTTATTTTATAGTATATTTTTACTGGTACCAAAAGTAAACATTCAATTACGACATACAAAGCGGCCTTTTTGGAACACAGATCGCATCTTGATGTCGGTCAACTGCTGCGCTGTAGTGGGCGTCAATTTGTTTAGGAAAAAACAAATACATCCTATATATGTACATATATAT
Organism: Bolitophila hybrida; assembly: GCA_027564075.1. Taxonomy (NCBI): domain Eukaryota; kingdom Metazoa; phylum Arthropoda; class Insecta; order Diptera; family Mycetophilidae; genus Bolitophila; species Bolitophila hybrida. Next base: position 8,105 of record JANSTU010029322.1, read on the forward strand.
ATACTATATATATATTGTCGCTTTTAAATTCTAGTTCCGTTTGCTGTATAACAAACAAAACCGAATTCGAAACCGGAAGAAAGAATTGTTATAAATTGCCCGTTTATTATTGTTTGTTACAGCAAACAGACGAACATATATACTTATGTTCTATATATATATATATATATATATATACAATTATACATATATATAGTATTATACACAGATCATCAGATGATGTGCCGTGAAAGCTGTTTTAAAGAAAAGGTCACTTTTTGTAATATACGTGATCAAATATAAGGAGAATATATTACAAACACGGCGTAGATACGTTTTTGTTTATTTTTTTTTTGTCATAGATTAAATACACGTGTAGCATCAGATGCGTGTTTTAATAATATTTTATTTATTTTTTGTATAAAATAAGATTTTATATTTGTATTAACACTTCCCAATTCAACATATCGGACAAAATTACGTTAAACCTATTTTGTAGTTCTGTACCGAAATATATGGAACACGCTGATATTGAAGAGTATGAGAAAATACTGTTTTCATTGTCTGACCTGCAAGCGAATGTGTGAAAAGCTAATGTTGACACAGGTGTCTTTTCGATACCGTGCAAATATGGGGATAAACACAACTGTCTGTTTGTATTTTTGATGTACATGGAAAACAGAGACATACAATCACATCTTTTTTTGCGATCAATTGCGATAGCGTTTTATAAATATGTATGATAATATAGGGCAAGCCTTTCGTATGTATTCAACATTGTACACACAACAAGAGCTTTGTGGGGCAAACTTTATATTGAACATTGTGTCCTTGGAGTTTTCTGTTTTCGGTTCAATAAATATGTTAGTAGTAAAAAATTAATTATTTGAATAAAACCAGACAGTATAAAATGTAGGTTGTAATACTCGTTAAAAAAAGTCATTTGTCATTGTGGTCAATAAGATTTTGTTTGTTATCTTGGGTGGATTAATCGTAAATTTGTGAAAACAACCTAACAATATGGCGACGATAACAGATATAGAATTTCCGGCGATCGCAGTCAAAATCCTGAAGCATTTCAAACTTAACGGTTAGTGCTTTTGTCCCTGCTCACTGGAAACAAAAGGGGAGCAGGTCTGATGCTAGAACGTTCATTTGCTGGAAAATTTTTTACGAACCTGACGTAAAATAAATATGATAAAATGTGTTGTATTTTACATATAATTTATTACGCCAGTTCAAATTTTTTATTTTTTCGCATCTGAGCCGGACCATTTGGAAGCTTTCTTCCATCAATCACACAATAGAAACGGGTGCGAGTTCACTACACTTCTAAAAGTGCAACTTCATCAATGGTACATGAAATTTAAAGATTCCCAACTATAAACTGCATATTCATATTCACAAAGTCATCATAATCGGCAGGAATAATTGTTGAAAGCTTTAACAGGAGCATATTTGTTTAAAAGGTACAGACAGTGTTTTTCAAAGTTATTTACTGTGCTGTCTATTGACGACATGGAATACTGGTCAGCCTACGGTAGAGTCAAAACGTCATTTTGAAGGCAGTCAAATTGTGAAGTACATATTTAGCGACATACTAAGATATAATGTCAAGAAAGGCTGGTATCCAGTTGTATAGAAGTTGAAATATTATGGAAATTGGTGGCAGGGAAAAGATCAATAAGAGATGAACCAGACGGGAAAAAGTCAGTAGGTATATAGTAGGATATAGTTTTAGACAGTTCTGAGAGAGGCTTTGTAGGGAACGAATAGTTTGTTGCTTTCAGATTGGTGGTCAAATGTTTTCATTGAATTCGCCCATGAGGAAGGACATCATTGTAGTTGGGTATAAGATCTTTGAGAAGGTCATGACATAAACTTCGTTGATGGCGGTTTATAGACAACTCCGAAAAGAATAACATAAGCTAGGAAATGAATTCTATAAACAAATAATTAATATAAACTTATAAACTTCTAGAATGTTTGTTGCTATCGACAAAAAAAAACAACTCCATACAACAAAAATGCCCAAAATAATTAAAAATGGAAATTCATAAAACTAATAATTTCCAAAACCCATAACTCGTGAAACCCATATATAATATGTTAAGGTCTTATAATCTTACAACTCTAAAAACAATATGCAATACGAATCATATATACCCACATTATTTTAAGATCTCAATTCATAAAACCTATAATTAGCAAATGAGAACCTAATAATCCGAATCTAAAAAAACAAACAATACATTTTCAGAACTAAACAATAATACCCAAACAATTCATATAATTAAATGTTACTTAATTTTAATTCAGGAATTTATGTTTCTAATAACACTGATACATATTCTGAAATCGAAACTTAAAAAATACCCAATTCATGTTTCCGTGTAGGTCTCAAATGCTCAAACGTTCAGATGCGCGAACATAACAAATAAGGACTGGCGTAATATGTAAAAGAAATCAGATTGGCTTTTTAAACAAACAATTTATCATATTGTGCTCTATAATAAGTTCGTTTTTATCTAAAAGATGCAGTTTTTGACCATATCTCTAGTGTTAAATATAGCAACGCATCGCGATGGCGTTTAAAAAGTAACTTTTCCCGCTAAAAAAAAATATTATACATTTTTATGCAGTGCAGTGTGAGCGATTGTCAAAGATGGACATCAACAAAGAGAAAATTCGCCATATTTTACAATGTTTCTTGGATAAAGCCGAAAAATCGACAAAAGCGGTTTGAAATTTAAATTTAGTTCATCGGCCGGACACTGTAACCGAGCGTGTAGCACAGAAATGGTTTGCTCAGTTCCGTTCTGGTAATTTCGATGTGACAGATGCTCCACGCGAGAGACAACCTATCACCACGAATGTTGACCAAATCTTGAAATTATAGAGAACGACCAGCACATAAGCAGAATAATTATCGCAGAGAAGCTCCATATAAGCATCGGAACCATTCATAATAAGTGACCGTTATCGACGCATGCGATAGGATAGACTTCTGAATGGGTCAAATACGACAACGTGAAGCGCTAACGGTCGTGGTCAAACCGCCAGAAGCTCCGGAAGCTCGTAAGGGAGATCCCTATCCATCCACCTTATAGTCCGGACCTGGCACACGCTTAATAGTACAATGGTGGGCTCAAGAGAGGTCTGTGAAAATTGGCTGCCCTAGTTTTTAGTCAATATGAACGCACGCTTCTAACGAGCGAAGTATAATGAAGCTGGAATCTCTTTAGCACCAAGTAATCGAAAATAACGGCGAATACCCTCTTTGTATTGAGTTACCGACAAAAAAAAATATAAAAATAAAAATGTAAACAAAAATACCATTCACTCAATTTTCTGTACGTGGCACTTAAATAATGTTTCAGATATCCTCATATGTCTAGATCTTAACTTTACAAAATACACTAAAAAAAAAATGACTTCATCCGGAATTTTATAAGTTTAGTTACTTTTAATCTAAAAAAGCTTATTGAGGTTATGTTATCTCGACGAGTTGAAATCTCTTAGGTCATTTAATTTACTAAATCTGAAAAGCCGCTGAAAGACATTTTTCACATGACTAAAATAAAAAAACGACCACTTTTTGTAAGTAGTTTATAACCACAATATGCTGCCATTTCCAGGGCAATTTTAACGCTTCGTTTTAAACTTGGAATACGCCTGTGAATTTTGGCAAGTCATGTAACCTAGAAAATATGATATTCAACACGTTCGAAATAAAACCCACAATTCATATTTTTCATAAACTAAGAGAAATTCTTATATTATGACATTGGACATGCCCACAATTAATATATAACCTAGAGATGATGATATAGATAATGTGTATCTCTTTAAACTCACAATTCGTGTTTCACACATAACCTAAAAGAAACATAGATATCATAATATTAAACACGAAACAGAGATTATGATAATGAGTACAAACATCTTAAAATCCACAATTCGTGTTTGTAACATAACCTAAAATAAATTCTGAAATCATCTTTAATTGGATCCTTTAATTCCTTGTGGGATATAGGGCCAGTGTGCGATGCCGCACAGCGGATTCATTGACTATTACGGGTTCGCACGAGTGGTCAGGTCATGGCTAATGTGCTGTTTGTGTTGTGCTACTCCTATTGGAGCTACTGTGCTCTAACACTCACAACACATCCCCGATGGTT
>JANSTU010029333.1:0-12262 GCA_027564075.1 Bolitophila hybrida
ACGGTTGATTTCATTTCTACCATACTGATACCTAGTCGTACCATACCATACTATTGCACCATACATCATACACGGGATTTGGATTGCGACAGTCGCATATTCATTTTGTTTGTTACGACAATTAAGTTATGGAGTCCATGCGCATGGCGACGCGGCGAATACGCGCGATGTTGCCAGACGCACAGTCGCAAGCAGACGCATTGCATGCGCAAAACTTTAAATTGTTTAGCGGAAATATTATACACACGCACCTTGTATTGTACAATTATTGTAAAATTCGGTATCTCATTATTTTTCGTCTCCCAGATGGCTTACAGACAAGTATCCTGTATTCGTAAAGGATTTCTTTAGCCGCAACAATATTAACTGTCTTCCACGTTAAGCACATTTCACCAATATACAGGTTATTACTAAAATGCGATAGGTTCGGAGAGAACAGATTCGCTCTATTCAAATTATAAGCTCCCATTTCTAGTATCTTACCAGATCTCTCATGACTCATGACTAGCTACATCTTCTCTCTTTTTCTATTGAAAAAAGTCTGTTACCATTTAGCTATGTCATAGACACCGACACCGTATTCCACTCAACGACAGCACCCAAACGCACATAATGCTCGGGCTCTCGGGCATGATTCACACGTGCTATATATATACTGATTAGTAAACAGAATAACACATACATGCGTAATATTTATATAAATGTGTGTGGATGCACGCGTTTTTATATGCATATGTGCGGATGTGACAACACGCGTTTGAATGTATTTAAAATTGAGATAATACGCTCTATAGCAACAAAATCGACAATATACTCCATTATATTGACTTCTCTTCTTTCTTTGCGTTTGGCCTCGCGCGTACTCATATTATCTTTATGAGCCCAAGATTAAAAATAACATGTCTAGCATTAACCACACGTTTCTGTCGCAACAAGCACTAGGTCCACGATGCGATATGAATTCGGCGCAGTTACTGATTGTGAAAATGCGAAGTGTACAAAATTGATTAAACTATGAATTCTGATAAAATAGACAATAAATAAAAAATGAAATCTTAAATGTATCTTTTCTTTATCTTGACATTGTAAATGCCAATTATTTATTCAAAATATAAGTTTTAGTTATTGTTTATGAGTGTTATCGTTCGCCGTGTGAGTAGTGTTTGTATACAACCAGCAACAACGTATTTAAACATATGTTTAATCACACACCACATTTAACAGGTTTTCCTCTCCAAGCGCTCCCGCTGCTGACTGCTCTCACTAGCACAAAACTCTTAGACATTATTAGTGCGTGAATACCAGTGCATTTATACACACATATATACAATATTATATAGTTATATATAAATTGCGTTACCGATTAAAAATACACAACTCCTCTATATATATGTATGTATAGACGATCACTCTGTGTGTATACTTGTATATGTGCGTATAAGCGATAGAACTGTCAGTGAATGAAAAATTCGGAATAAAATATGGCGTCGGAATTTGCCCAGGGCAGTGAAAAGCCCGATGATCTCGATGATCTGGACCCGTACGGTGAGGATCCGGACCTCCAGGCATGTATAGATGCATTCGACCGCGTTATCGAACAGGTGCCCGACTTTATCGATCACATTCATCCGGTCGAGCAGTTTAAGTTTAATAATGTTGTCCATCATCATCATCACGACAGTTGTGATGGAAACAATTCGACATTCTCCACCTCATTTTCATCATTAGGAGATTTCGTCGGCTCCACTAAGAAATACGATACCATAGCAACATATTTAGAAAATTTCGATTTGGACGAAGATGCCAGGTATATTCTGTTGTGCGTGTGTCTGCCCTAGCGGTTTCCCGCGCCTATCCAGCACCCACAGCCACCCACCACCCTATATAAGTGCGCGTTTTGTTATTCTTTTTTTTTGTTGTCTATGGGCTTAGTGCGAAATTAAAGCGCGTTTATTATGCCGATTAGATTTTCTGCATGCCATCGCCATATTTTGACCATTTATAGCGCAAATTATATTATTTGTGTTGTTGTGTGAGTGTTTGCGTGTGGTGGAATATATATATATATGGATGTGTGTGTGTTTTTTTGTATACATTATAATAGTTTTTATATTTTCTTATGAATTTACAACAACAACTCTTACAAACAAAACACAATATTATAATATTGTTGCAAATATAATCATCAGTTACACCGAACACACGCGACCACACGATGAAATGTCCTTATTGTGTATTCGGCCAGGTGCCTTGTCCTTCTATCCCGATCAAATTGACGAGGAACAACCCTCCCGACCACCCTCACAACAGACAACCATTTCGATTGAGGTATTCATAGATCGACAAACGCTATTGTGCTCCGCTGCTGCCAGCTTTATATGTAATAACCTTAAATATCGTGCAGCAGCTCTTCCCATCTTATATATTATATATGAGCTAGCATGACTCTGAAATATGTGATTCAAGCTAAACATATTAACACAAGAGCTTGTTCATCTGATATATCTTAATCACACACAAATATTATCTTGAGCTGATGGATGATTTTTAGATTGTGTGCGTGCTACTAAAACGCAAGACACGCCCCCATTTTGTGAAATACTGATTTAAACAATCTAAACAGAACTGCGCGTATCATTGCATTAACACCGCATTCTCATACAAAACATAGTTATTTTTTATTATAACACCGCATGTAATGTAAAATAATTAGAAACCTTACAAAAAATGCTATGCAAATAACAAAGAATTTATATAATAATCTCTAATAGGGTTCGGACAGCGGATACCAGCGATACCAGTGCAACTATGAAGACTGTAAACGTAGCTACAGTACGCTGGGCAACTTGAAAACCCACTTAAAGACGCATCGCGGTTAGTATATATATAAAATTTAAACAATATCTATTTTATATTTACGTTTTATTAGGTGAATACCGTTTTAAATGCATCGAAGAGAACTGTGACAAAGCTTTCCTGACCTCGTACAGTCTGAAGATCCATGTACGAGTGCACACAAAGCAGAAGCCCTACCAATGCACATTTAGCGATTGTGACAAGGCTTTTAACACTCGCTATCGGTAAGATATACTCTTGAGTCGGCAGCCGACTTCTTAAAATTAAGCAGTTGTATTTTCACTATGATGGTTTCAGAGTCTGAACTTTGCTCTTTAAACATTACTTTTAATCATTGTGTCCACAATTTGATACATTCCATAGAGTATACCTTTAAATTTCTTAGATAAATTAATAGTTTAAATCATGCGTTTTTTAACTCCATAGTTATGCAACTGACATTTATTTTTTGGCTGTAATACAAAAATAAACTTACCTTTAAATACGACTACTCTTGCTTGGGCTTTCAAGAACACACCGATCTCAGGAAATTGCGATCTAACATGTTCAGCCACTTGATTAAATTCATGTTTAACGCAAGTTAGCACAAAGTTGGTAACCCTTTCACCGCTTTAACCATGTACTGAGCTGCGTCGGTCACAAAAAGCAGGACATCATAACGATTGAATTTCGGATCGATTGTTTTTTTCTGCGACCACAAAGAAAATGGAAAGCTCATTCCATTTTCTTTGTTAATATTTTTTCTTTTCTCCCAAAATTGAAAACTCCAAAAAGCTATACTATTTTTTTCCCAATACTTATAATATTATGTTATTTCGCAGGCTCCGAGCCCATTTACGTTTGCACAATGGAGAGACGTTCAACTGCAGTACATGCCAGAAGTTCTTTACCACACTGAGTGACTTGAAGAAGCACAATCGCACACATACACAGGAAAGACCTTATAGGTTGGTAATAATCACAACTTAATACACTTTCAAACTAATGGACATAATCTATCTTTTTTATAGATGTCACATTTTAAACTGTGGCAAGGCATTTACTGCTTCGCACCACCTAAAGACACACATGCGAATCCATACCGGCGAACGACCTTACTCATGTCATGAGGATACCTGTTCCAAGACATTCAGCACATCGCATAGCCTAAAATCACATACACGAACTCACACCAAGTCCTCGGAGCGTACATCACGAAAACCACGCCTGCGATCGGAGTCATCACATTCTATTCCCGAACTAATGAGTATACAGACAATGAACAGTTCCACGAACGTGAGCTATTCAATTGAGAATGTTTTTGCTACCCAGCATCAGGTGCCTACGTTGAGTTTTTCATCACCAACGACTACCGCACCACCACTTTCTCCATCAGAAACAGCCACCAGCACTGCTACTGCAGACAATACAGCGGCTCAAAAGAACGAATTCATCGACATGGTCGATCTATTTTCAAATAATCGAGAATCTCCTGAATCGCAAACACCAAATAATAATAATCAAATGGAATACGATGCGTACACCGCCGATTTTCCGTCACAATCCATAAATACTCCACAGATTAAATTAGATAATCCATTCTCTACCAGTATTCAACAACGTGCAGTACAAATGGCAATTGCTACCGAAAGTGAGATGCCTTCGCCGTGGATTAACGAAGCTATACTTGTCTCGCAACCAGTTATACCGACAACACCAACAACACAGTCCTGTATAGCATTACCCACTGGTGTTCCATCGTACGTGAATCTTCCGTACAATATGAATATTGCCTCATCTGACTATGTGTCGGAACCGAATAACTGTGATGATGATGTTGGACAAAATTTTGAGAATCTTAATCTGGATGATTTTACCAAGGATTCTACGTCGATGAACAATGAAAACCACCAGACTATGATGAATAGTCTTCTGCAGGAGTCCAACGATATGGACGTTAGTCTAGAACTGTCTTCAGCTGCTCAACAACTTGAAGCAGACACAATACTCAACGAGATACTCGCCACCATTGATAAACTTATGATGTCACAGCAACAGATGCCATTTTATGAGAATCAGAACAATAATAATAGTCAATTGCAGGTACCAGTTCCGACAAAGAATGTGTATAACAGTCATCTGGAAATAGCTAAGGTACAAAGTAATGTCTATGGTCAGACATTACAAGCAATTACCGCAGAAGCTGATATATGTAGCTGTCTCGATTGCAAGTGTGACCAGGAAGATGGATGCTCCGGTGGTTGTGGTCCACACAGTCCATGCACTGGAGAAACAGCTAAACCGGTTGCGAAAGTCACCGGATGCTGTGGAAACAAAGCTCAAAAACAACATTCAGCTATTGGTAAACAAGCTGGCTGCTGTGGTAGCAATAAAATAGCCATTATTGCACCGATTTCGAAAGGATGTTGTGATGGAGCACCTAAACCATCAATTGCTTTAACACCAGCACCGCAAGCTTTTAAATGTTGTGGAGGTTTACAAAAAAAAGAAATAATACCAGCGGCAACAAAGGGATGCTGCAGCGGATCACCAAGTCCAACTAATGTACAAATGGAAAACTGTTGTGATGGGCAGAAATCATCTCCAGCATCACCACCTCCAAAGAATCTTAACAACAGAGAGGCCACTAATCTGATTACATCTCTAATTGCCTCACCATGTTGCAAAGAAGAAGTGGGCGAAAGTAGTAAATTTCCTGACCCAACAAAATCAAATTCTGGATGTACCTGCAAGAGTCCTTCCGAAGGCATTACAAACGGTTGCTGTGTTGTTATATGTCTGAAAACACTTGAGCACATTCGTAGCGCCCTCAATAACAGCACCCTGAATCTGATTCGATGTTCCAGCTCTGTCGGCGGTGGTAGTCTATGAAATTTATTTTAGCTTGAGTTGTTCTGATAATATTTTAATAACATATAATCGTACAGATTTTCTGGTCAAATGAAAGTATTTTTATAAACTCAAGACCTAAACAACATAAAATATACCAAATTATTGACCACTAACAAAATGCAATATTTATGGATGTGTACTTAATATTTATTTATACTAATAATTATGAAAACATAACATGTAATAATGAGCTTATTACGAAAAGATTATGTTTAGATTGAGGTAAAAAAAATAATTCTAAAGAACAATAACTAGAAGCTGGTTCCTTGAACATACCTGGAATAAATTTACAGTTATCAGAGTATATATATATATATACAATAATGAAAAAAATGCAAGTATGGAAATGGTACGAATCTACAATCTAAACACTTTATAAGAAGCCTAGACTGGCAGATAAATTGTGAAATGGAAGAGAGACGGTAGAATCTCACAGTAGTATGAATGTTTATTTTGTATAAAAAGTACTACAAGCTACGACTTGCTGAGGCCAGTTAATCTTTTTTTTATTTTTATATTATATTAACTCAAAACTTACTTTACTTGGTTTCGAGATACATGCAAGAACCCTTCTATGCGCTTTTGAAGATCATATGCATAGCTGTTGATTACTGCATACCATCAACCTGTCTTTTCTACCTCTTTTGTAACTAGTATTTTTAGATTACAATTTGAAGACCTCAATCTAAAAATCTCTTCGAAAATGCAGCGAATACATAAGGTTTATCTTAGTCAGTACATGCACTTTTTATTTGTTCACTAGTCAATCCACTATTTTCAGAGATAATTTGTTTTGTGAAGCAGAACACAGAAGATTTATACATACATATATATTTCTATTTTTATTATATTTATATACGTTGTGAAATAAAAAAAGAAAGAGATAAAAACTTACATTGTTTTCTTGTAAGTATGCTTTAAGTATATATATATATTGCACATCAAGGGCACAGATTTAGTATATATACGATGAGGCAGACGACTAACGAACTGAAGCCAGCAATATACAAAAGGTATACCGATGTGCAGCCGGAATGATAAACTAATCCTCGCCTGCTGGAATAGCGTCTTCTAGCCGACGATTGAACTTAACACGAATCTCAGTGGCACCGTCTCCTTTCAATTGATCCTTAAAAAACAAATAAATCGTAAATAAAAATATACCTTTATTTATCCGCAGACAATAATTTACCTGTACAAACCAGCACTTCACATCAAGCTGTACCATTTCCAGAGCACCACGAATACATCCACATAAAATACCACTGTACCGTAAATTCGTGATGTCTGCTGGCAGCTCAACGAATTCGGACAATGGATTCGAATCAAAAACCAGTGAGAATTCATCACCGGCAGCCGCCCAATTCGAAAGTGTTGGCTGAATGTTTAGGTACATACGAAAAGCCTGCTGTACCTTGTCGGCGGTCTCACGCATGTCCAAACATCGACCGGCACCAGTGCGTGACAGAAAATCCTCAATTAATCGAATGCCCATATTGTAGCCAATGCGGTCCAGCTGCTTGTTGACCTCTTCCAGATTCTCGAAGTCACGCAACATTTGTGAGACAAGTGCACCATAGGTGAGCGTCAGCAACTCGGAGTTCTGCAACACAACAATCGAGATGCAAAGTATGGAGCTGTGTCTGTGGAGCAGTGCTAAAATTGCTTAGGTCTAAATACTTAGGTTATAATAATACAGGCACAATTCTCTTGATAGTGTTTTTTTAATTTGTTGTTTTTGTTTATTAATATTTTATTTTAGAAATTATCATAAAAACTAAATTAAAATACATAAATTCTGTGTATACATATTAAATTGTGTTTAGCCGCACACAATTAAAAAAAAAAACACAAATATACACAATTAAAGTTCGACGGCGGGTGATATGAATTATTGTTTTCACAGGGCATGTTTTTCGGATTTCACTTGGATCTGCTGTGGCTGATGCGGTTGCAGTTGATGCTGTGGATGAGCGGTGTGGCTGTGACCACGGCTTTGGTGATGCATTACAGGCTGCGTTGACTGCATGATTTGTGGGTTACCGTCCTGGCCATCGGGTAGTGTATGAAAACGACCACCCTCACCACGAACACGATTCATGGCATGCCGATGGCGAGACTCGTGCAGGTACTTTGAACGTTCTTTTGGAATGCGGCTCTCGAGTTTAGCACGTGCTAGTCGTCGCTTAAGTATACGTTTATATTGTTTGGCATTAACGTACAATGGTTCTTCTTCGGCTTCAACTGCTACAGTTGGCTGTGTCGTATTCGTTGTGGTTGTTGTGGCAAATGTAGCCTGCGGTGGTGTGGTATTCATTGTATTTGATGTACCATCAGCAGTGACCATCACAACCTGTGGTGCAGTATTCTGTGTCTGCATTTGAGTGTTCTGTGTATTCTGTGCCGGTATCTGGATAAGATTACCGTTTATATTAATAATTTGAGACTGATTGTTACCCAGTTGATCGTTCATCGCAACTGGCTGGTACAGGAATGTTTGACCATCAGGCAATTGTACAATCTGTGCCATGGGCTGTGTGTTGTTTGTCGATTGCATGATCTGCATTGGTGAGACGACCTGTTGACCCTGTAGCTGTTGACCCATGGACTGTAGCAGAATGGGTTGACCGCCATTGCCTGCCAGGACTGTGGCTTGATTCATTGGTAAAACGTGTATGTGACCGTTTGGCGTTGCAACAGTGGTCGTCTGCATGTCGGACTGGTTGTGTTCCATTGTTTTCGTATTTAAGCGTGAGTGTATTTGGATTATGTGAGATTTCTATATATGGATCGGCGTCACAATCCGAGAGACGATCACATTGAAGGCGGACTCTAAAAAATCGAAATAATTGAAGACGTTGAGGGTGGCCATAGTTTCATAGTACATTTTTGTGTATTTGATTATTTTTTTTTTGGTTTTATGACCGATCTGGGCTATGTTTTCCCACGATACGACATAAAACTAAGTAACGCACAACATTTGTAAGAAACGATATTGAAAGATTTGTTGACATCATATGCGTAAAATAATAAGATATGTCTATTGTGTCTTGCAAATTTCTTTCGTTATTGGAGGCGTCAATACACAGAGTGCGGTGCTCGATGGAAAAACCTTAATAAGTACTCACCACTTTCTTTGCATCGAGACGGCTGCTTTGACGAGCCATTCTTGTTAAACGGTCTGTGCTTGTGTTCCAAAATACTATAAATTTTGTATATTATTTATGCTTTTTGAACACTATATATATTTTATATTGAATTTTTGTCCAATCGCAGAGCGATGAGCGTTTTTTCTGTAGCGAAGCAGTGACAGCACAATAAATAATATAAAAATGGCGGATTATCGTATATATAATTTCACGCCATCTGCACGTGAAATGGATACTATATATTTGAAGTACGTTCACGAGCAGATGTATTAGTTTTTTTTATTTATTTTAATATCTAAATCTAAAAATTTAATTTACATAAATTTAAAAAAAAATCGCACGAATTTTCTTTAATTTCTTTTGCCAAGTGTTAAAATGATAGTAATAATAATTATAAAGTAAATATTTGTTTTTGTTATATTATATATTATATTTATATATTTATTACAAAATTTGTTACAAATTACAAATTTGTACGAAATATGAAAACATGTCAATTCTAGAGGGAATTTTTATTTCTATATTTTAAACAATAGAGTTAAGTTTGGTCAGTGATTTATTTTGTAGCTTCTATAGTTGCTCCATACTTCCTCACCCATTTTTAAATACATAACCCTTTTCAGTTAATTATCGCTCATAAATACAATAACATACAAAATATGATTTAATAAACACGAATTGTATTGTGGGACGATATAATTCATAATACTTCAAATACTCCTCCATCATGTTTTTCAAATTGTTCAAAAAGTATCATAGAAATAACGTTTATGTGACATAACGCCACATAACAACAAGTAAATGCACGATTTGTGGTGAATTTAATTCAAAATATCAGGATGTGTAATTCAGAAGACAGTATGAATAGGTATAATTATAAATGTGAGAAAAAAATTATTACGGGTTTTAGAAAAATAATTCCATTCGATTAGTCTTACAGACTTTGACATTAGAATTGCCTACATGGATGACAAACGGCCTAACCATTGAATTCAACCCGAAATAGGGAAAATAAAAGACCATCATGATCACATGCTATTTATTTATTTTTATTTTTAAAACAAAAACAAAAAAAAATTGTCTAAATTGCATGATAACTCAATTTTCATATTTCAACCGCTGTATTCAAATATAATTGAATATTTTCGGGCAAAGCTAGCTGGGTTTACATTGCTAATGTATAAAACAAACAAAACGTCAATTGCACTGATTGTTTCTGTTTTTCACATACGGCATACGACAACAAACTCGTATTTTCAAGAGAACTCTGTTTATCTTAATTCTAAACATTTATATATATAATTAGTGGTTGCTTGTCACGCTAGAGCAGATAACTGGCTTACTGCTTACGTGTTCTAAATTTTCATTCTAGTGGGCGTCGTTCGAGTATTATCTTAATTGGTAACTATGTCTAAACCAGCAGAAGTATTAGGTTTTGATGGTGATCGAAAGATTGCACTTATTACCGGCATTACTGGTCAGGTATGTATTTATTGTTTTTAATTGTGAATAAAGCACCGGTTTATTTATTTGTTTTTCAGGATGGTTCTTATCTGGCAGAATTTTTACTTGAAAAGGGCTATGAAGTGCATGGTATTATCAGGCGAGCAAGTACGTTTAATACGTCACGCATTGAACATTTGTATGCTGATCCACGAGCACACAAGGAGGGCAAGATGAAATTACACTATGGCGATATGACAGACAGCAGTAGTCTGATTAAGATCATTGCTACTGTTAAACCCAGTGAAATCTATAATTTAGCCGCTCAGTCCCATGTGAAGGTATCATTTGATTTGAGTGAATACACAGCAGAAGTTGATGCTGTCGGTACATTGCGATTGCTGGAGGCGATTCGAATTTGTGGTCTGGACAGTCAAGTTAAGTTCTATCAAGCTTCAACGTCAGAATTGTACGGAAAAGTTGTGGAGACTCCACAAAATGAGAAAACACCTTTTTATCCGCGTTCACCCTACGGTACGTTATTTAAGAGCGTAATAAATGAGAATTCGATTAATGTTCTTATTTTCTAGCATGTGCAAAGATGTATGGTTTTTGGATTGTCGTTAACTATCGAGAGGCATATAATATTTTTGCTTGCAATGGAATTTTGTTTAATCACGAGTCCCCGAGACGAGGAGAAAATTTTGTCACACGAAAAATTACGCGTTCGGTTGCTAAGATATTCTTAGGACAACTTGAGTGCTTTGAACTGGGTAACCTAGACTCAAAACGAGATTGGGGACATGCTAAGGATTATGTGGAGGCCATGTGGATGATGTTACAAAAGGAGGTACCTGAGGATTTTGTCATTGCCACTGGTGAAACACACAGTGTACGTGAGTTTGTGGAGGAAGCCTTTAAGGTTATTGACCGTAAGATTGAGTGGCGTGGAGAGGGAGTCGATGAGGTCGGTGTGGAAGCTGGAACCGATACGGTACGTGTGAGAATAAACAAAAAGTATTTTCGTCCTACCGAAGTGGATCTGTTGTTGGGTGACTCGAGCAAGGCACGCAATGAATTGGGCTGGACTCCTAAGGTGTCCTTCTTGGAGCTTGTTAAAGACATGACAACGTCGGATATAGCTCTGATGAAACGAAATCCAATCGCCTAGCGATAATCTCCTGGTGAACATCACCATAAATGATCTGTACGCACAACCCTCTATTTTTGTTTTGGTATTTTATGGTGTCTCAACAAATGACTATTCATTCTCTATTTTTTCCGTATTTAATTTGCGCATTTGCGGGCTAGTTTATAATCTAAGAATCTGTCTATTATATTATTTGGGTTAGTCACATCATTCCATTGCTCAAGATATGAAACATATAGTTTTGTTGATATTAGCCGAATGTAAAATGTACGTTTATGAAAGTGTTTGTAGTTTGTTTTAAAAAGTTTTTATTTAAAATAAAATAATTGTAATTGTATTTATTTTGTCTTTTAATATCAAATAAAAATATCATGCAACAAGAAAGATATTTTGATAATAAAAAAAAATTAATCACTTTTCTGCATTTTTCTATAGAAAATGACTTTTCTGCATTTTTTTCTATAGAAAATGACTTTTCTGCATTTTTTCTATAGAAAATGACTTTTCTGCATTTATGACTTCCCTATAATCGGGGTATTGCATGAAAATCGGGACATGAGTTAAAGAAAATGAAAACACAGGCTTTGATCAATTGACCATAGCCATAGCCGAGTGGGTTAACGCGTTGGCTTGGCTTATGGGAGGTCGCCGGTTCAATCCCGGACGGCAGACCGAAGTGTTTTTCGAATGTAGTGCAGTAGGTTCCTCTTGCTATTAATAGCCTATTTCTAAAATAGGTTATTGATTTGGAATAACGGAACATTAATGCCAT
>JANSTU010029344.1:0-12261 GCA_027564075.1 Bolitophila hybrida
TGGACCGCTTGAAGGCAGCACTCATGCAGAAGAGGCCATCTTTGATCAACAGAGGCCGAATTGTCTTCCATCAGGATGACGCCAGGCCACACACATCTTTGGTGATGCGCTAGAAGCTCCGGGAGCTCTGATGGGAGGTTCATTTGCATCCACCGTAAAGTCCGTACCTCGCACCAAGTGATTACCACCTGTTTCTTTCCATGGCCGCAGGACTCTTTTGACACACTATTATTTCGATGCTGGAATAAATACAGAAGAGTCGAAAATCAACGGTATCGGTCATTTTCTTTAGCTTGGTCGAATTTTGGTGTGTTTCTATAATTTCGACTCTTCTGTATTTATTCCAGCATCGAAATATTTCATGTTGAGTGCATTACAACATTATACAATTATTATTATACACACACAAAACTTAGTCCTGAAGAATTTCTCGTTGTATCATTAATGGAAATGTTATATTGCTGCATGTTTTTGTTTGATGAAGTTTCTTGTCAGAAGTATCCCTTTTCTTTAATTTTTTAGTTAATTCATGAGCTCTTTATAGCATTTCATCACGTCCATTTTGCACTTTTCTGCGTAACTTTCCTGAACGTTTTATTTTGTTCCATGACAACATGATAATTTTTTTTTATATTTTATAAACCGAATATTTGCTCTGACAAAAGACATACCACAGATAAATATAATAATATAATAAATATAATAACATTTCTATCAAAATGGCGGTTCTTTTTAAGCAAGGAATATCGTCGATAAAACTTCCCTTTGCAAGCTGTTTTTTTATAAATTACTTATGAGTCATGCACCCTCGATAACACACGGTTGGAAGCACATCATGAGTTTCACAAATATAGCTTTTATAAAACGTGCTTCCACAAGTTTACTTAAACATTTTGAAGTCATAGCTTCGATAATATTAGCTAGTTCATACCAGCTTCTTAACTGTCCTTCGCATTGGAAGCATTTATAATGATTTTGCGTCCTCGATAACATGTCGCGCTTGAGCCTCTCTCGAAGCAATTAACACAAGCTCAATACACCAAATAATAAATTTCCACTTTTGAGCTTTCGAAGCACAATCGAGGGATAATAATAATAAATATTAAATAAAATCGGACAACCCTTAAGGGAGATAGGAGCATTTGTGTATTTGTGTGTAAATAGAGGGTTAAATAATCTTAGAGTTAATTATTAAAGGTGTTTCCGCACACAGCTGTCGTAGTTGGCAAACTCCTTTTAAATTACGCTTAGGAAAACAACACTTGGAAACGGCGCATAAAGGGCAAAGAAGTAGTATCCTTTTAAATTAGACTGTATAGAAAAATTACAACTTTTAAACACCCGGTAAAATAATTTTCAGCGAAAACCAAAAATGTTAAAGCGGCCATTATTATTTATTTTGTTATAGCTATACTTTAAAAATAGTCCGATAAAATTCTTACAATAGCTTTGTTAATTTTTCTGCTAATGGCAGGTTGCGATCTTACAGTGTTTACATAATATAATAATGAACTAAGTACTGAGCCCTGTTAAATATCTGGCATTGGGTATTATTTTGAGTTGGCTCCAAGTATATACACACTAAATTTAAGGTCACAAGAAGGAATCTACAAATTTGGCTAGATTAAATATAGTTTTAAATATACTTATAATAAATAAATATGATTTTTTTATATATTTTGTGATTTACAGTTAAAAGAACTAACTAATTTGAATATCATCATGGGATCCTGTGGAGTGTCGTGCGTCAAGTATCTGGTGTTTGTTTTCAATCTACTATTTGCGGTAAGTGTGTCCGAAGGTGAATAGTTGCTTGAAAGTTAAATTTTATTTACATTTTTGATTTAGCTTACCGGCTTGGCCGTACTTACAGTTGGGGCTTTCATTCAGTCCGCCTATCATCACTATGCTAATTTCGTTGGTAAGCTCATCAGAATTTCTATTAAGTCTTTATCTTACTAATTTTATCCATACTTTAGGGGCAAGCTTCTGGTCAGCACCAATCCTGATGATGATCATCGGTGGCGTTGTTTTCGTTATAGCGTTCCTGGGCTGTTGCGGTGCCGTCAAGGAAAGTTCCTGCATGGTCTTAACAGTGAGTTGCTTTTTCGTCAAATAAAAATAAAACATATAAACGAATTTAAACCAATAAAATATTCATTTTCAGTTTTCCTTTATGTTGATTTTGATTTTCTTGTGTGAAATTGGCATTGGCATCGCTGGTTATATTAAACATGGTCAATTGGCCGGAATTCTAGAGCAAGGCTTCAATAACACCATGACCAACTATAAAACTAACGAAGATGCATGGAAACTGATTCAGTATGAGGTTTGTTAGATGACTAACGATATTTATAGTAGTTTTTATACAGTTTTATATTGTTTTAGATGGAATGCTGTGGTACCAACGGACCCAAGGACTGGCAAAATGTGTTTCACAACGATACCCTGCCACTGGCATGCTGCAAGGAAATTCCTATTACCCAGAACTATTGTGATGAAGAATTTTCGTACAAAGAGGGTTGTATGCCGAAGCTGTTGCGTTTCTTTGAGTCAAAAGCACTGATCTTGGCCGGCGTTGGTATTGGAATTGCTTTAGTACAGGTCATATTTTATAAACTAAATATTATAAAGACAGTATTTTATTATATTTGTTCATATAGTTGGTGGGCGTCTGCTATGCGTGCTGCCTGTACAGGGCTTTCCGTCGAAACTACGAGACTGTCTAATCTCAATAATACTAAAAAAAGGCTGCAAATGATTATATCGATGGACATTCGCAAGCGCTCTATTATTCGTATATTATTAGAATATATATTATAAATGCTGATTTATTTTGTTTGTGTGTAGCACGAACGCCTAAATATCAAGCTCTCGATATATGAGGATAGATTATAGCCAACTTTTTTATAAGTTAATGTTTTTATTAGAGTGCTGCACCGATTTTACACAAAATATGCAGTCTACAAAATCTAAAATACAATTTAAAATTAGTTTCGATACAAGTGCAAATTTTAAGTACCTACAATAATTTTCTTATAGAATCACACACAAAAACACTCGCATATAAATAAACATGTTTATTGAATCCTTTTTTTAAATGGACTTATAGGCTGTTTCAGATATAAAAAAGACAAAACATATGTTAGTTAGTCCTTTTTTCTAATTATATACACTAATAACTCGTTTGAATTATATAACGTTTTACACTTTAGACATTTGTTTATTGTAATGTACAATTAATTTGCACGAATATGCACCTGAAGAGTTACCTTGAACTCGATATGTACTCACCGTGTGCACGAGCAACCATTTCATTATGCAATTTTTGTGAAAATTAAATACAATTTTAAAAAATAAATGTTGTAATGTTTAATTATTTTTATTTTGTACATAACGTTCGTAATTCTTTGTTAAAATTACATCAATCTCCTCGTCCTCAACAAAATGGTTTCGACATGGTCTTTCCTCATATTTCAACCATTTTGATTCTGGAGCAATTGGTCCATAGATCCCATTGGGATACTTAGCCTTTAGATATTGTTCCGTCAACGGCATATAACAGGTTATGCACTTGCAGGCTGTATATAGACATTGTTTTTTAGTGTACTGTTTTTGATTCGTAAAACAAAACTTACGGCGATTTTGGATTAAGTTAACATCGAAATAATCATCGGGTAGTTTTTCTGGCCTTTTTCTTAGTGTTGCTTTGTTTGACATTTTGTTAAATTACAGCAACCCCCGAATTGTGTAACATAAGAAACGAACAAAACTATTACAAGAAGTTGTCAATTTTTTTGTTTAAAGTTTGTTAATAGTTAAAAATTAAATATTATAAGTAATAACTTGAAATTTGCCGGTGGCAAGGCCTGACGGAAAACCAACAAGTTTTAATATATGAACAATATTTTTTACCAAATATACCCGTTGCGTTGTTTTTTTTTGTTTACTAACATAAAACATACTGTCAATCTGTCATACTAACAAAATACTTTGCACTGTACCCCCACCGGGCGCCGGTTGACATTTGTAAAGCTAGCGCCACATGTGGCTAAATAAATACACCACAAGGTGGCGTATGCGTCATAAAAAAGTTATCAAAACTGTTATGCTTATGCTAGTTCACACAACTATTTTGTGTACTGCACTTGGCCAATTGATAAGCTTTGTGAACAAATGTGAACGATATTTGCTATTTGATATTTTTCTGAACCCAAAACAGAAAAAAATATTAAGGGTGAGGGTGAGGGCATCAAAGTTTTAAAAAAAAACAGTAAAAGTCGTTTTTAGAGGTTGGAGGGAAAGGTATCAAATGAAAGGTATTAGAAATACTTATGATTTGAAAAAGTAATAATAAAATTGGTTAACCCTTAAGGGAGATAGGGGTAAAAGGTCATTTTTTTGTATTTATTTTTATAGGGGGGAGGTGGAAGGGTTAAAAAATATCTGAATATCTCAATAATTAAAGGTAAAGTTGCCGCAGACAGCCGTACTATATACACTAAATAGTTTTTTTTAGGGGTGAGGGTTGTTTTTTGGGTGTATAACTTGAAAAAAAATATTTAAAGAAAGACACCCCTTGTGGGTGTTAGGGGTAACATTTTTATTAAGGGTGAAAGTCGGGGGGATGAAATATAAAATGAAGGGTATTGTAAATACCTATCATTTAAAAAAAAAAATGAAAATCGGATATCATTTGTGGGAGTTATGTGGAAAACTAATTTGAGACAATTAGAAAAAAAGTTGAAAAGTGTATAAATATAAGTGCACTTCCACGAGGCACAGCTCACTTGCAATATGGCGGCAAAGTTCAATTGCAAGGCGATTTGGAGATTGGAAGATGTGGTGATGTGGAATAGTTAAAAAATATAAAAATTCAAAAGGTGTTTGACATAGTGTAGAATCCGCCATTCCCAAGGGTTGTTTTCCCTAAGCGTGATACAAGAGGTGTTTGACATAGTGTAGAATCCGCCATTCCCAAGGGTTGTTTTCCCTAAGCGAACACCAAAATAGTACGGCTGTCTGCGGCAACTCTTTAGCTTTAATTATTGACTATCGTTGAGCTCTCCTGTAGATTCGCCCTAAATTTTTTTAAAACATTAAATAATATTATTATAAATATAATAATAAATGTATATTTGCAAATCCACAACAAGAGCTTCAAAATACGATACGTAAATAGAAACCTTATAAAATAGCAAGTAATTGCATACAAATATATTTAATTGATACAATTTTATTAATTTAATTATTTATACTTTGTTTTAATCGATTAAAAGCAATGTATAATTTATTAATTTATTTATTCAATTAATTTGTTTGTATGTAATTACTTGATATTGATGTTTGCATAATTGCTAGCTGAAAATTATTAGTGCCAGTTACTTTTTCGATGCGAATAGGAATCTTAGTACAAGTTGCCTACCGGTGGTGATTGTTGATGTTGAATTAGCCAGGGTAGCGATTTAGGCAGATTATTTCAACCTATGTTGATAGCCATGCGTTACATATCGTCATATTGATGCGTTATAAAAAGCTCAAATCACATCTGAAATTTGATGTAAATATTTTATTACATAAAATGTTAGTCCAAAGACAGACTTTACTCCAAAGACAGTCTTTAGCCCAAGGACAAAAGTCCTTACTACTTATAGTCCAAAGACCAAGCTCTTAGTCATTAGTTCAAAATCCAGTCATGTGTCCAATCTTATTAGACCAAAGTGCTTAGTCCATTCCATAGACCGTACGAAGACACACATTTTTGAATAACTTGAATAACCCAACCTAAAATGAAGATAGACTATTGGATTCATTGTTTGGACATTAAGAACAATATTTTGGGTGTTAAATGCTTTTGCCTAATGTAACGAGCTTTAGACGAAAACGCTATGCAAAACTTCGAAAGACATCAATAAAGCGGCCAACACAATTCCAAAATCATAATCTCTGGTTGAAATGATAATGCTTTAAAAATTATTATACATATGCATTTGTAAATTTATGTGAGTACCTAGTTGAATAAAAGAATTTTCTTAGAAAAAGGAAGAACTTTAAAAATGAGAGATATATAGCGAGAGCCAGAGAAAGAGAGAGGAGAGTTAAGGGAGATAGACAAAGACCCTACTTCAGCGAAGTATAACATTAAAAGGAATGTACTCCGTTTAGCCGAATGCCGTTTGGCCGAAAGCCGTTAGACACATTATAACAAATCTTGAGTAGAAATCGCGCAAACACATGTTAACAGAAAAGATTATGTCTTTTTGGTCTTCGGCCAAATAGCCATGTACCCATTAAAAGATCATCGCAATGTCCTTCAATTTCGCCGTTTTTTGGCATATGATGTCAAAGTAAATAATAATATCGTAATGTAAAGTTCTACGTTGCAGAGAGGTTCCCTAATCATTTTAAATTATTTTCTTTTTAAAAATGCTTCATAACAAATTTATTTTTATATTTAAATACTTTACGATTAAAAATATTTAATTTTGCATCTATTTCGAAAATAAAATTACGCTTTTCTCATATGACGCGATGATTAACCGAGCCAGTCTTTTTAACTGATTCGGTCTTTTAAACCGGACCGGTTTTTTAATTTGATTTTTTTTAGAACGGTAATAGAGCTAAAATGTAGCATATAGCTCGTAGAATGAGTTTGCAGTTTTTTCCACAAAACTTCGATAGCTCCAGTTGAACTTTTGTTTTGCTTCGATATGTTTATGTGGTTGGTGAAATCCAAACTAAGTAGATGGTAATAGCTCTGCTTCTTCTGTTTCGGATACTGCGAGTTATCCGGTTAGGTAAAGTTTTACCAACATATAGCATTACGATTATTAAGGCTGCATTTCGATTATCAACAGATGGCGCTGAGATATTAACACAAACAATTCAAATGAAAATATTTTATAATAAAAAACAAAAACAGGTAACAAAAACACATTAAAAACTATTGAAAGATTGCCGGAAATGCAGCCCGAAAGTATTCACTATCCGATTGACGTACTTTGGCACTAATCTCCTGCATCATTGTTCTAATGTCCTCATCACTACCAGTATCAACAGTTGCCAGTTTATCAATTGCTTCCGCAAACACTTTTGCCACATCTTCGTCGGATTTTAGTTTCAAATGACTAAAATGATCTTCACTTTCATCGTAAACTCGTTGCGCCATCTGTTTGTTAAATCGAAAAAAACGTTAAAAAATCTTATTAACTAGCAATACACTTGAAAATACCTCGACCACAGTTTTTGGAAAGTTCACTAGCTTTGCGACATGAATACCAAAACTCTTGTCCATCACACCGGGACGAACTTGATAGAGTAACGTAAAGTTATCCTTGTCGGCAATGGCAACCATATGACTGTTTTTAACCGTGGATACAGTTTCGGCCAGCTCAGTGATTTCATGGAAATGCGTTGCAAACAATGTAAAGCATTTTGTCGTTTGGGCCAGATGCCTGAAAAATTAAATACTTATAAACTCACATGTACTTTAGTACAAAATATAATCATCGTACTCAGCTATGGACCACGCAATCCCACATCCCTCGTAGGTTGATGTACCGCGTCCGAGCTCATCGATGACTACCAGAGACTTCGGAGTAGCTGTCTGAAATATTATAAATTAGAAAAGAGAAACAATAGACTTTTTTTACTCACTCGAATGATAGCAGCAGTTTCAATCATTTCCACCATAAACGTACTCAGACCACGGTTAATATTATCATCGGCTCCTATTCTACCAAGAATTGAGTCTACACCCGAGATTTCTGCCTCGTCACAAGCCACAAACGAACCAACGTGTGCCATCAGTACAGCGGCACCCACAGATCGAATGTACGTACTCTTTCCGCCCATATTTGGTCCGGTTATAATGTACATCTGTGTTTCGTCTGCAATGTAAATAAATAAATTATTATGTTAATGTTAGAAAATTAGTTGCAGACCTTGCTTAAAAGCTACATCGTTGGCAATAAAAGTTACATCCTCCTGCAGTTCTAGGCAAGGATGCCGCAGTTGGGTTAACTTGAGCACCTGCTTGTCTTCGTCTACCATGCGTGGGCGTACATATGGCGTCGGTGCAGATACAGCTGCGATTGAAAAGCTCAAAAGGCAGTCTAGCTGAGCGATATAGTGGTTTAGAGAGGTAAGAGAGGCCAAATAACCCACTGTAATAAAATTTGATAATAAATTAAATATTAATTAAAATTTTAATATTTATCCTACCAGCCACTCGAATCACCTCTGATACAATACTCTCTTGCTGCTGTTCATACGCTTCCTTGGTCTCCGTGAATTTTTCATTAAGATCACCAAGTTTATCGTTTGTAAATCGAGCACCGCCCTTTATCGTGTGCAGAATCCTGTATTTATTACTTTTACGCAGTGCTGCCTCATCGCGTAGAGTAACGCGAAAGTGAAAACCAATATGAGATACATATTCCAATTTTATACTGCCACCACGATCCAAATTCAGATCGTCGGCTGCTTTACGAAGTTGTACGTTCATTTTCTCCTCGAGACTGTCCATTCTGGACTTCATCTCCTGCAGTTGATCGTCAAACGATGACTTAATAAAGTATTCACCCTTTTCGATGCCTTGCATATCGATAACTTGTTCGACCATTTGTTTATAGAGTTTTAGATCCTGTCACGCGAATATACGAGATTAGAATATGAGTTATATACTTAAACAAATATATGTGCTTACCATAAGTGTATCTCGCAAGGGAACCAATAGCACACTTTCAACGGTTTTATTACATAGATCCGCCAGAATCTCTACAATTTTTGGCATGCGCCCTACAACCTGATACAGTCTATAAATGTCCTGTAGCGAAGCTTTCTTACGCATCAGCTTTTTTCCAAGAGCCTACAGAAATAATTCTATAAACTCCACAGATTAATTTAAAATATATATTAAAAACAGTACCAGCACGTCTGGAATGTTCTTTAAATAATCATCGTATAGTTCCTGACGGCTACTGCTAGCGTCCACAAAACACTCCACAATATCATGACGATCTTTGATGGTGGCCATATTACGCAATGGCTGTTTGATCCACTGTGCCATCAAACGATGACCCTGTGGTGTTCTGCATCTGTCCAGTACGCCCAAAATACTCTGCCATTTGTATGCAGGCGAATTCACTGAAGTTCCTGGTTTTGGCAATAGATTCAGTGCCGACACAGCGGCTGCATCTAAGTGAACGAACCTAAATTAATCAATTCGTTTACTTTCATTTACATATAGTATAAACAGGCACCACAAACCGTTCGAGATTCAGCAATTTTAGTTCAAAGTGACCCAGATTACATGTGTCACTCATCAGATCCAAGTACTTCAAAGCAGCGCCCAACGATGACATTGCAAGTTGTTTAGACATTTCTGGCAATGTATTGGCGGACTCATGTTGACCTTCCTTAAAGTGTAGCAATCTATTTAGATCCTGAATGAGGTCGGTTTTAGCCATCGAGAAATCAGAACGTTTTGTGGTGGTTATCATGACGCTATTCCGATCCAATAGTGTTTTAATGCGAGCGAACTAGTTATAAAATAGATCATGAAATATTAAGAAGTATGATTTTTATATAATATACTCACATCACCGTCGATGCTGGGTAGCAAGCACTCCTTTGGGCCTAACAGCACCATCAATGCTTCGAGCTCGGCAAAAAAGTCGTTGTCATCAAATTCAGTAACGGAAATGGTGCGTTCGTTGGAATCAATACTGGCAATTCCAACTCGCTGTATATTTATAAATATTATAATTCTTATATTTTACAAGAAAATAATCTACAGACCATTTGTTGTCCTTCGCGCTTCAGATTTAGTGCGATCATCGCATTGCCTACAACCATGGCGGTGCCATTGAACAATATACCCTCAAATTGGACTAAGTTTCCTGGTGAACCCTTGAATTCAAGCGTCCACTCATTTGAACGGTTCTAAAGCAATTAATTTGATTTATTAGTTCTGTTTTTTGTTTCAAATAAGATATATTATATTACCTTGTTTGTGTATACTTCGACGCGATAGTTTTTGACCAGCAAAAGTTCACGTAGCAGAATCTCGAAGTTACCTTTGTTTAGACAGAGATAGTCTACTTCATCGGTGCCCGATGGTGACATTGTTTTAACGCATGATACCGATTTGAAGACGCTTTTGGCGGCCAGATGAGCATCATCACCGTGTAGACTATAGTAGTCGTTGCGATCGAAAAAACGAACGGTCGTGGCCGCTTTCTGGATAAAGAATTTTTATCAAGTGTTAAATTATTATTTATTGCCAATTTATTTTTTAATATATACAATGCATGATAACTAAATCTAACAGTTTTTTTTTAAATGATTTAAAGCATTAATTGTTTTATTGTATCGTATGAGATAAGTGGCGGGTGTATATAATTATTATTTTACAGTGATCGTAATTATGTTTTAAATAACTTGTAAATTATAAGTGTATTTATTATCTTCTGATATTCTTTATACAATAGACTTGCCCATTACCATAAAAGGTCAGCTGTCAATTAGGGTCGAATAATTTGTTTTTGATATTTAAGTAATTTAGGCAGGAAATAGAAATGATTTGGGTTTTCAAAGTATTCAGGAAGATAGTCACTAATATTGTCAGTAATTCGTTTATTAACTTGTGGTAGTAGTTCAACGAGGACTGTCTATTCTGCTTATATTAGCTTTTTGTAGTAAAGAGCTATTGTTTATATATTTATAAGAACCAATAATTTATCAAGTGTTAATATTTTTTGTCTGCCAGTTGTTAACTTTTAAAATTCTGGATTTAAACAAGTATTTTTTTGTTTATTAAGATTTACCCTAAATATCTAAACTAATTTAAATAGTAAAAATAAAGTATTGAAAAAAAGAAAGACTTTTATATGTTGTGGTATTCAATGTATGCAAATACAAACTAAAATTAAAATAGGTGAGTTTATAGAGCTTAATAAACATATATCGCTCAAAAATATGGTGGTAATGAAACCGCTTAAGGTATCAAGGGGTCAAAGTATAGCCAAAAATAATAGAAAATTAAAAAGAGGTACAAACCATATTATATATCTTTTCTCAAATCTTTATACAATTTTACGATCAAAAATACCAAGTTATAAATATACGAAAATTTTATGATGGAAAATTTGACTTATTGTAAACATTCAATCATTCATTCAATCTTTGACGATTTAGTAATGATGTATGTTTTACGGAGTAACCGGAAAGGTTTACCTCAGGCAAAACAAGGCCAATATTATTAGAGGATTTGGGGATTTAAGTCTAAGGCACCAATGCCGAGAATATAGACTGAGATGTAAACGAAATGACTGCAGGGTTTGGAGCTGTCAAATGAAGTTTATTGTTCGTGGTACCTGTGGATGAAGATGTTGGCTAGCCTGATATGATACTTTCTGAAAAGACAACACTTTTTTTGTTTTTAAATAGTTACTTTCATTTTATATCATTACATTTTTCCCTCATTTACAATGCATAAAAAAATGTTTTTTCCCCTATTGAATTTAAACTAAAACCACTAAAGCCACCCTAGAATGGCAGAATGCTAAAACCATGTTAAAAAACCTACTTTTTTTTCTTTTGACATGTCTTTTATGATGGATTATTTAATTAGATTTGTTTAACCAAACACTAATTTTTCCTGAATATAATGTATTATGTATTTTATGTGAATAATGGAAATATTTTTTGTAGTTCTTGTTTGTTAGGTTTTCAAGTTCTTCGTGCAGGATATGGTTTCAAATGTAAAAATGTTTCGAAGCCTAATCTTAAAGTTCGGCGGCCCATAGGTTAAAAACTGCTGTGCGTTTATACATAGATAACATATTACAATACAATCGAACTCACATCACTTAGTATGGGTAGTTCGAACAATAATCCAATTGAAGTAGCTCTGCTTGACTATCTTGCAGGAATAAATTTGAAAATCGTTAGTAATTGCGTTTAACACACATTTGCCACTGCTAATAGACAAACAAGTTCTAATCCTTGATCCGATTTTATAGCTAACTGGAAGGTCACCAATGACATCAACTTTTCAAATTATGCTAGTCGGAGATCTAGATTAGTATCATCAAAAAATAGGCTTTACAAAGAGTACCTCAGGAAAACTCAGAGCAACCTGACAAGTGATCATTCTAAATTCTGGTCTTATGAGGACACCAAGAAAAAGACTAAAGGTTTTCCTTCAATGATGAGGTTTGATGGTGCGAAATCTTCTAATATCGAGGACATATGCGA
>JANSTU010029355.1:0-12260 GCA_027564075.1 Bolitophila hybrida
AGCTCTGTAGCGCTTTGTACATAGCCGCGAAATTCAAAAGACAAAAAGGCGGAAGGGAGATATTTGACAACATTATAGATATATAGACCAAAGTGTTTTTCGATTATATAATAGCACTTTAAATCAGTAGGTTCCTCTTGCTATTAATAGACAATTAGTATGACCTGACCAGTCGTGTCGTGTGAACCCGTTATAGTCAATGAATCCGGTGTGCGGCATCTTGCACACTGGCCCTATGTCCCACAATGGATTAAAGGATCCAATGTACGACCACCTTCAGGACCTTGAATACGCTGACGATACTTGCTTTTTGGCTCATCGACACGACGATGTCGACTCAATGCTGCAGAATCTTGCGATTTTTGCAAGCCTAGTCGGCCTTCGAATTAACGCAAATAAGAGGAAATAAATGCCACATACGAACAGATGCAGCCCATCAAACCCAACGGTTAACCCGTTCAGATTTTTGATAAATTCTGCTACCTCGGAAGCGTGTTGATGTAGGCATAGACATGCAAAGTGACCTCTGCTCTGACCGGGAAACTGGTAACTTTTGTCAACCACTGCTTGAGGCGGATCTTGTGCATCAGATGGCCGGAGGAAATCTCCAATACTGAATTGTGGAGAAAGTGGCAGTGTATCGGTCACACCTTGCAGCGTGGTTTGAACAACATTGCAGTTCAAGCGTTGCAATGGAACCAGCAGGGAAGTCGTACCACTATTTCCGGTGGTTTTGCTTTGAGATCGGCCTTGAGTGTTGTTAGAACACCGAGTAGAACAATTGGCAGAATTGGCTGGTTTGATGACATATGATGGAAGCTATCAGAATACGTTCAAAATGCTCAATAATACTATTGGCATGTGGATGATAGGGTGACACCTAAGTTGTATGAAAGCTCGCGAAATACCTACAGTTGATTCGAACTTCCTGCCCAAGTTGGTTGTTATTTTTGATGGTATGCGACAGTACTGGAAGATATGTCCGGCATTGGTATAGCTTAGGGCCATCGACTAAATGTGTCTATAATAGTCAAACAATACCTGTTATTTTTAGAAATTGCTAAAGGACACACAATATCAATGTTGATATGTTCAAATTTTCGTCCAGGCGATGCAATGTTTGTAAACTTTAGCCTTTTTTAACAAATACGTTATTTGTTAAGAGAAACTCAAATTCAGGCGACAGCAGTTTGTTAAGAAAAAACTATATGATTATTGTTCCATTTGTGGCAAAAAGTTGAGTTGAATGTGGTTTATGTGCACCAGTGTCGATAAAAAAGTTAGGTTTTGTTTTGGCATCGGATTGAGAAGCCGATTTACACGAGAACAGCCTCATTGTTGCTGATGATTTATTAGTTTTTTTCGATTAGAGCTGGCAATTTTCATGAAAAATCACAGGCCTTTGATACTTTGCATTAGTTGCTTTAGTTCTAAATTTTCTGAGATACTAACATGTTGGTGAAGAATGGAAAACCTGTACAGCGATTCTGTCCGACTTATCAACATTGCTAAGCCCTTAATCCTCGCTGTGAAATATAATAAACGTGGTTGATACAGCTGTCAGCTGTATGTCAAAAATACAATTCTAATAAGGTTCTAATAAATTAAACGTCAAAATAAAAGATTCGTTGAATATATTTTGCCGCGCGTTGCTTTTCAATATATATAGTATACTATCAACAATTCCTTAGCGTTCCTTAGCGAGATTTCGACAGAATCGCTGTACTGAGCTGCTGTTTTTTCACGGTGGTTCTTGGATACTGAGCGTTTCCTAGATGACGATCTGGAGCGATGCAATTACTTTTCGTGAAAGCTCGGAAATTTGATGTTGTACTCGTTGATCGCAATGTTTATAAATGCAGCGGTATCCATGATGGAATCAGCAACTGACGGTTTTAATGTCACCTTGTAACATATGTATGCCTACATTTCTGATACTTGCGATGGAAACCGTTGTTGCCAGATAGTTTTAAGTATTTCGCCTATGACGTTTAAACCACCCAGCTGGTGAAGCTCTTTGAAAAGCTCCGATGCTTTTCTGTCTCCAAGATCAATTCCAGACAACATCTTGCGCATCTTTCTTTGTGCAGAATCAGAAAATTGTTTTATTATCACTCGCTTTAAATTTAAATATCTGTCTTGTGCCGGAAGATGGAGAACTGCGTCGGAAACTTGTGTCAGTATTTTGTTCTCCATGCTTCCGACAATTGTATTAAATTTGGTCACGTCTTGATTGAAGTTGTTGTTTGCGAACTGGCTTTCAATTTGTGCAAACCAAAATGGTGGAACTCTTACTGTTATTCTTGATATTTCCTTTCTAGGTTCTGCTGTCTGTTGCTGGCGGTGACTATCATGATAAGGTTGTATAATTGTTTCGGTTTATTTAGTTAAAAATGTATTGATATTATATACTGTTTTTATAAAGGCCTACAATAAATTAGATGATATAAAAATGTGTTCAGTACATTTAAAATTATATCACACTGTCCACTAGGAAATATATAGTAAAGAAATCTTTATTTACTATTCACCTAAGACATCTAATTGAAACTATGTGCATTTTTTGCTTTTATTCACTTAAAGACCTTACAAACATGACAAACAGGACAAACATGCTTAAAACACCACCACAACTTTGCGAACTTAAACGTTTTTATTACTACTTCCCAACCACAAAACCGATTTTTAACTTCTTCCATTTACGACAATTTAATTTTTTGTTCAAACGAAATATTTCAATACAAAATTTCAAATAATGAAATTACACTGTAACTGAGTGAAATACACTTTGTCGTAAAGGCAAGAGTGTTATTTTTATTATTATTGAACTAATTTTTTAGTATATATGTATATCTGATGATGACAATGTGAAAATGTCTGATATATATATGTACCTGTTTACGCTGCACAGTAGAATAGTTTCACTATATATTCCATTTAGCACCACACAAGCATATATATTAAATCCAAATGAGTCAATCAATATAATTATATATACACATATATAATGAAAAAGTTGAATTTGTTTTTCGGTGCACCAAAAGCACTACCACCAAGAGACCTGTATTTGCACCGACTGATCGAGCTTTAAGCCTAATCGACAAATAAAAGCGTTAAATTAAGCTCCACGTACACGCGTTCTATTCGATAGACTCGAACTGAATGTATAAGTACATATATATTATAAATGTGTATTTATATATAGATTATAATTTGAAATATACATCACAATGCGTCTATTAAACGGTTGTAAATTATTGGTATTAACTATATATATGCTTACCGCAACTCTACACCCCATATGTACACACACACACACACTCACCATCGAACAGAGTGCAGAACCTTTTCCGTACTCAAGCGAATACGTTGTCGCAACTGACAACGAAGATAGGGGAGGTGCGGTAGTCGAGTGCCAGTGCGCTCGCGAGTCTATGGTCAAACGCCACGTCAGACATATTGTATGCATTCGCACAGGTGGTTGAATCCAATTCGAACATGATGTGTAAAATTAGAATAAACTAGTTAATAATGTATTAATGATTTAATATACCGTATATAGAATACAATATCGAAGATGACGTCATATATATGTATTGGTTTGTATTGTTTGCGTGTATTCGAGAGTGCATTTACTACAATTGTGTACATTATGTAAGGAGTTTTTATGGAGCTGTGCTATTAGTATATTTATCGGTCAAAGGTAAAAGCAAGGTTTAATTATACTGCAAATCAAATTGATTTTTTTTGATATATGTATTGTATGTATATATTTCTTTGTATATGTATGTATTTTTTAGCTTTTAATAATTTAGTTTCGGTGAGAAAAAAAGGTGAAGCTAATCACATTTATGTTATGTAAATATTGTTTCCCTCTTCTTTTAACTTTAAACTGTCAGCACGTGTTTAAATATAATTTCTAAAGATTCCAAAATGGTTACGGCTGCTAACTCTTTACTTTTTATAATTGATTCTCGTTTTTTACTCTGTCACGATTCCAAAATGTGCTCTTAAAAATTCAAAAACGTGCTCTGAAAAACTCACGAATGTGCTCCAATAAATTCAACAATCTCTCATTGGATCCTTTAATACCTTGTGAGACATAGGGCCAGTGTGCGATGCCGCACAGCGGATTCATTGACCATTACGGGTTCACACGAGTGGTCAGGTCCTGCTAATGTGCTGTTTGTGCTGTGCTACTACTATTGGAGCTACTGTGTACACACATCCCCGATGGTTAGGAGTCTTAATTTGCCCTGACGCGAAAATTTAAAAATGATCTCCAATTAATTCAAAAACGTACACCGATTAAAATAAAACGTCCACCGATAAAAATTATTTTGCTCCAAAAAATTCAAAAACGTGCTCCAATTAATTCAAAAGTGACCACCTTTAAATTCAAAAACGTGCACCGAAAAAAGTAATTGTGCTCAAAAAAAATAAAAAATGTGCTCCAATAAATTCAAAAATGACCTCCTATAATCGCAAAATGTTGCATCGAAAAAAAAAAATTATGCACCGAGAAAAATAATTGTACTCCTAAAAAAATGGCCGATTTATTTTGACCCATTTAAAATGCGGTGAAAACTGCATATTGTGATAAAGCTATGAATCGTACGAGTGTGTACAAGTGGTGTCGTACGCCTATGCATGATGATTAGAGGAGCGGTAGACCTTCAATTGTGACTGAAGAAATTGTGGAAAAAATCGAAAATGCTTAACTGTGGATGAACTTTCTGCGATGTTTCCAATATCTCCAGAACTCTATTACACGAAACAATCACAGAAACCCTCGGTTATCGGAAACAGTATGAGTGGAGACCGGGCAAGAGTTCACTCGCCTCATTTAAATGGGATGTCCTGAAACATCCCGCGCATTTCACTGATCTAGCACATTTATTAGCGGGAAACTACTTCGAGGAAGAAATCTAAAAATTGATCCCCCCCTGCATAGAGAGAAATGGAGGTTACGTAGCTTACATTATGTACTAAAGAATCACGTAATTATTTTGATTAAATAAAAAAAATGTATTCCTACAAAATTCAGTATTCTGGCCTCTAAGACCTACTTGCTGACTTCTGAAATCTTTCTCGTCTTTGGCTTCCTTCAATTTTTTTTTGGTCAGAGCCCAATATCTCTCAAGAAGTCGAAGCTCTGGACAATTTGGTTGGTTTGCTTCCTTTGGCACTATTTCGATGTTATTGTCATTGCACCATTAAAGGGACACAATTTGGTATAGTGGCAAGATGCTAGATCAGGCCAAAAGAAAGTAGAAATTCTGTGTTATCTAATAAATGGCAGCAATATTTTCTGGAGCACTCATTCACATAAATTTCACTATTTCTTAGTGCCAGTTGCTAAGTAACTCTGACTTCTTAGCCCACAAGTGCAAATCGCTTGCCACACGAGAAACTTCTTGGGGAATGTTGACTTTTCTTGTGTTCTAAATTGTTTCTAGATTTTTCCTCGTTCTTTTGCGCTATAATACTCCTGACCTGGCAATTGGGAGAATCTTGACAATACATAAGTTTCATCGTCCATAACACAGCAATCGAATTTTGAGAAAAAAATCTGACTTCAACTTTTAAGCTCGGCGCTGTGCTTTCAGGTTCTTTGTAGAATTCCTGTCATATACTGCCCGTACTCTGTAAGTCTTAAGGCCCGCAGCTGCTTTTATTTTGCGAACTAAATACTCGCTCTGCAGCTTGTTTTTGCCGGCAAAGCAAACATTTTCTTCGACTTCTGGGGGAATATAAAACCTTTTTTTCTTCCAGAACCGATTTTCCTGGCAACGTTCAAGTCTCTATCAAATTCCTTTAGAACATTTAGAACACCGTTTTTTGTGAAACTATTGCCAGTTAGCGTCTTTTCACTTCCGATGTCATAACTCAAACTAAAGTTTACACAGCGGAAAATTTCTAACAGCAATTTATCAGAAATTCTTTAACGCAAATCCTACTGTACGATTTTTGTTTGTCTGTTTGGGAATTTTG
This sequence comes from Bolitophila hybrida, assembly GCA_027564075.1. Lineage (NCBI taxonomy): Eukaryota > Metazoa > Arthropoda > Insecta > Diptera > Mycetophilidae > Bolitophila > Bolitophila hybrida. The sequence continues at coordinate 5,995 of JANSTU010029355.1, forward strand.
TGTTTAGAACATTTCAAAGTTAGAATTTTTTCGATCTCAGTCCTTTTTTTCAAAAGTGATTTTCTATAAGGTTTCTGGCGAAGTTTAATCATTTTGAAATATTTTTTTAGAGCAGTGGCTTTTTTCTGGAAATGCGCCCAAACAATTTTGCGTCATTTAAGCTTCTCCTGGCAAGCCTGATAGATATTTCCAAGTTTAAAGATACATTAATCCGCGATGACTTAAATGGATCAATTTTGCTCATTCTTATTGTAATTGCATCTGTATCATCAACACATGATTTAATTGCATTCTATAGAATACAGACATTTCGTCCACTTTTTTCCATCTTCATGAATTTTCTATTTGATCCTATTTTCCTCAATTGTGTTTGCCATTTCCTATTTTCAATATTTTGTTACTTACTACTACTACTTACTACTACTATTTCTACCTATTTTTTAACTACGTAAAATATGTGATTTGAATTAAACCTACGCAAGTACTGCCTATTTTAAGGTAGGATCCCTGATCAAAAGGCTGAGAAGTTCACAAAAAACTCTAGGAAAGAGAGCCAGTGGAATCAAACCCACCAGGACTAATAATTCCAGTATGAACTGACGAAAGGACTTTTTATATGGCCCAGGGATAGCAAACTAATGCATTATAGCTGATAATGATTGATTGATTGATTGCTGATAATGATGATTGAATAATTTGAAAATAATGTAAAAAATTTGAATAAAATAACCTAACTAACGAGAAGTCGTATCGAGATGAAATTTGATTCATTTTGTTCATTATTTGTTCATTAACACTGTGCCAAATTGGTCAAAAAAATCGCTACTATCAGACAAATTTAAATATTTCCGGTTTTTCGTACGAGGGGAGCTTCCCGGCGTAATTTCTGTTTACCTACACATTTTTGTGAAGTCATTTTGCGGACTCTGGGAAGGGGTGGGATAAAAATACATAAATACATAAACAAGGACCGACAATTTTAGCAAATTACGTCTACTTTCACCTAAAAAAAACCCGAGTTGACAAATTAAAAAATTGCAGAGCTACAGTAGTTTAAAAAGTCTTAATTGTTTTATGCTTCAACCAAGGTTCTTACCTTAAGTAAATTGTATACACAGTTTGATCAAACTCTCCTAAGACTCGAACCATAACTTTGCTTCTCGTATCGCAATTTTCACAAATTCATAATCGTTGGGAAGGTCTACCTTTTCTCTATCAATCTTGATTCAAAAATATTGCAAAATGTCAAACTTATAACTGCTCTCGTAATACACAACAAATCTCGCCGTCGTTAAAACATCATGGAAAAAATGATACAATGCCAAACTTGGCACATCTGCCGCGCAAACGTTCAAAAAGATGAAACAAATTTATGGGACTGTTTATTTTATTTTCTGTGGCACAAACGATTTCAAGACGGACGGGAATCTATTGAAGACGGTCCCGGACCATCGCGCTCCACTCGAACACATGAAGCAATCCAAAAAGTTCGTAAATGCATTGGAGAAGATCGAAATGCGCCCTATAGCAGAGGCCTTGATGATAAAATCAGTTGTAATTGATGACGAGACATGATGCTTCCAATACGACCCAGAAACAAAGCGACAAAGTGCCAAATGGCTGTCAGAAGGAGAGGCCAGACCGAGAAAAGTGGGTCAGGAGAAGTCAAAAGTGAAGACAATGCTATTTTTTTTTCAACGATAGCAAGGGCATTGTCCACCGAAAAATTCCAAAAAAATCTTCCTGGCCAGAATCACCCGTGTGCGATCTGACTACCATGATCGAGGGAGTTGGACCTTACTGCTTTACTGAAACTTCTGAGACTTTTATGTATGACCTAAATTTTCAAAAAATGCCATTTAAAAGGGTACAGAAATATCAATGGATAGGTAATTTAAAACCCTATATAATTAAAAAAGGTAAACTAAAGAGATAGAGGTATCCGTATTTTGTTTGGGGGTCGTGAGAGAGGTAAACATCTTATTAAATATTAAATTTAATGAGTTGGTGCAAACAGCGCTAAATTTTGTAGTTTTTGGAAATTATTCTTAAGGCGCAAGGATGTTTGAATAGCGCAACACAAAATTCATTTAAATTCATTTTTTTAAAATTAAAACATTCACTACGCTTCTAAGTATAGCGGCTGTTTGCGCCAACTCATTAAGTTTACTAATTGACCATCATATGATTATAACCCTCTCAACTCTGCTCATTAAAGTGCATTTTAGCCAGATCAACGATTATTGATCTTTTAGATTTTATCGATTTCCTAAATTTGTAACTTTAAAATCAAACCAGTCGAAAAAGACAGTTTTTTTTAACAGCCTGATTTTTATAGTACAATAAAAGGCAATTGTGTTAGAGGGTTAGATGCGTTGGAACAGATCATGTCCATTTTAATATATATTATTAAGTTTAATAGACATTTAAAATTGATTTTCAGAAAAACTACAAAATAGGGAGAGCATATAGTAATAACATTAAAAATTTGAATTTAATCCAATATCCCGATTATTGATTGTACTCTTTCGTTTGGTCGATACACTATTTACCAATCGAAAATTTGACTGAAGAACCCTGATTCATTAATGAACCATCTAGAATGTTAATAGTCCGAATACGACGTAAATTGGATTTTAGCCCCACAAGCCAAACAAACAAAAAATGGGGGGAAATGGGTCATTCGGTTAAACGGCCCTAATTTGAATGACATTGGGTCGAATCGCATCAGATCAACTTGATGTGACTTCTGTTTTTTTAAATGTAATAAAACAAAAATCGAAATCCTTTAAATATACTAGAAAACCTCATCATCATTCAAATGAAGTCAGTTCCTAAAACTGCACCTTGATTCTCTAAACACACCAAGATTATGTGATAATGTTTAACCCTCCGATTCAGTATGAGGTCTGGCCAGACCTTTCGATGTTTTAAAACCTTACATCTTTTTTGTATGATAGCGGAGAACGAAATGGTTCTATGACTTTGTCAGGCACGACGAGACGAATACAAATAAACCAAAAAGAAAAAATAAAAAAATAATTTTAGTAATGCATGTCGTTTCGTGAATGTGACAGTATGAGGTCTGGCCAGACAAAATATAAACACAAATTTTGTGTATCGCACGGTAGCACTCGGTAGCATTTGGTAGTACACGGTAACACTCGATCGGCAAAGTTGCAGTATCTTTCAAGACAAGAATATCGTTGCTGATAAACTTTCTTTTCGTTCGTTTTGGTTTTTATACGTACGCGATTTTTGTAAGTGAATGTTAATACTCGTAAATAAATGATGAAGATGATGAAGATGATGCTTTGGTGGATTAATGCGTCGCAACATCAACTTGACACAACAACAAGCTCTCGATGAGGAAATCGCACAGTTCGTGGCCTTTTCAAGTGTTGCAGACGACGACGACGATTATGTGCCCGATGACGATGAAGGTTCCGACGCCGAAATTGAAATTGAATTCAAAGAAAATGATAACGACGACAACATTGAAGAGTTATTGGATGAGTATGTGCAAGATGCTGCTGTTCAGGATGAAGCTGTCGCTGTACCTCTTGATTTTATACGATCGAAGGACGGTAAATTGTAAAACAGAAGCCCGCTTTCTGTCGGCCGAGAACGCGCGCACAATCGACTAATAGCGACTCGCGCCGGCCCGTTGACTAGATTTTTACCAGATCTAATTGTCATTGATAAAGCTCTTATCACACCAAAAATTGTCCGCAATATTTTACGTGAAACCAACCACAGGGCGGAGCAGGCACGTTCTAAATGGAATCAAGAGCATTCTAAAAGTATGCAACGTGTTTGGCAAAAAATAACAGAGAACAGAGAAAGAGAAATGCTAATCTCACCATTGATGAGCAGCTATTTCCATATCGCGGTCGGACTCGGTTCACGCAATATATACCGAGTAAGACTGCTAAATACGGCATCATGGTGTGGTGGTTGTGTGACTCAATCACAAATTATCCTTTGAAGGGCATCATTTAGACGGGCAAACTGTGCCAGGCTCTGTACGTTATACCAATCAAGGATAAAAAGTGGTGCTGAATCTCGTTACCAAATACGTAAACACTGGCTGTACGATTTACTGGCGTATGTGGCCACGGTTCACAAGAATAAAGCATTCCTGTCACCCGAAATGATTGATCCGAAACGACTACATTTGCATTTCATAACAACGATCACTATTATACTTGTAAGGTAGGCACTACAAAGTAATCGTCCAAACCAATCCAAATTTTGGATTACAACAAGCACAAAGCAGGCGTGGACTCAATGAATCAGATGCACACGGGATATTCGTCCAAACGTTCAACTAATCGATGGCCGCTCGCCATGTTTTACAACATGCTGGATATCGCTGGGTTAGCAACATTCATAATATTCGACGAGCTTCGCACTTCAAAGAAAACGGCGAAAATGTGTCGTGGAGCTGGCACGACAGTTGGTTACGCCACATATGGAAGAGCGAACCAAATATCCAAATGCCGTCAAGTTTCCTCACATAAGAGCAGCAATGGCAACTTACAATGTTATGGTAAGCATTGAAAATCAATATTCGCACAAATTCATAAGCACAAGCAAAATTAAATCTATACAATTTAAGATTCTTCCATTTTTTGTCTTTCAGGCAGCAGCTAAGCCAGAAGACCCCTAAACACCTGCGCCGAAATATGCAGAAGTTGCTGCAAATCGCAAATCCTGTGCGACTTGCAAATCGGTGGGTGCAAAGCAACGCAAAACACGCTTCAACTTCAACACAACAACAAAGTAATGTCTAATAAAAATGTTATTTTTACCTATTTCAAACAATGTCTATGTTTTCAATACTTTTGTATTCTATAATTCACTAAATCATATATTTTATATGAGGTCTGACCAGACCTATTACTGGCACTTTGCGCCTCCAAAAGGTTTCTGAATCCGAGGGTTAACAAACACTTGTCTTGCCTAAATCACCAATGAAAATGTACTACAAACGTGACGTTCATCTGAATTTTCGATATATAAAAAAAACAAAATTTTTTTTTTTTTGTTTAATTCCTATTTTTTGTGCATTGTTAATAAGACCATTCATAGATGGCACCGATACTTCGGAAAGCAGCACGTTTTTTTTGTTTGTTCTTGTTTTCTAAATTGTGTAAACCACAATTTAAAGTTTTGAAACAAATTACTATAAAAAAACATACTGTGTGCCCATCGTGCATCGTCATATAATTAGAAACTCTGCATTCCGCGTAATGCAACCGCACATAATAAACTCAAAAACCCGTGCACTGTAATTTAATTACCCATTTATCATCAGAAAATACACATTCATTTCATGCTTGGCATCTAGTAACCTATACCAAATCTAAATTACACATTGAATGCTCGATTGCAACACACTTAAAGTATAAGTGTAGTTAACGCAAAAAAAATATTATGGTTGAGCTTACCTTCACAAACACTGATGTCGCTGTTGCGTGTGTTGTCTCATAACCTGAACTTCATTAACCTGAAACACAATGAAACGAAATATTAATAAAAAAAGAAGCGTTAATTAATTAGCGTATATATATATAGTATCATAATTGTACACACAAAATGCTCGTAATCATGAAAAGAAAGAAGCAATATTACATAAGGAGATCATCACACGCCGGGAGTACGCGCACATAATTGGATCATCAATCAGATTATATTAGCACACACACACCAACAGTTACCACACATGCAAGATCTTATCGCATATTATATATGCGATGAGGTACTTCCGGAAATCTCTTTCAAACAATAGCGTTTACGTATGGAATTTCCTGGCGTTGCACTTAGTAATTATCTGAGTACTTAGAACAACAAATGAATCGAACAATACTGCCGCAGAACATCACCAACAAAAAAACAACAAATTAGGAATGTTTGCGATAAGATTTTAATTATGTATTTACAACGCATGGATTTGATGTGATTTTGTGTATACGAGAATATATATGGCTGCGCTTTCAATTCCAAATTGGCCGATAACAAATAATGACTGTGAATGCAAGAGGAAAACAATCACGAGCCAAGCATCTCATGTAATTGTGTGGTTATTCGTATAATGTGCATAGCACGAAAACTATACGTGTTTTGTGCTCTATTATTTGTATTTGGAAGTAACAAACATAAATGAGTGCTGTGTGCTGCCCGAATTACGCGGCGCTGTGAAGAAATCGCAATTTGTAGTATATGGTATGAAGTAAGGCACCACTTACAACAGGCTGCTTTAT
>JANSTU010029366.1:0-12257 GCA_027564075.1 Bolitophila hybrida
ATCGTCTTATTGCTGGCATTTGCAAAATTGGATGCGTTTCATTCGGTGTTTGACGTATCGAAATCGTATGTTTTTAATTCACGGTTATAAATTCTTTATTCGGTGTTTGACGTATCGAAATCGTATGTTTTTAACGGTTTATACGGTTTATGTTTTTACGGTTATAAATTCATTCGATGCAGCCGTTTGTGCGTGATGTCGTCACAAACATTTTTTGGCTTCAATTTTTATATAGATAGATTTTCATTAGTAATAACTTTCAAGAAATACATTTTTCATCCCTTCTATATTTATTATTATCTAATTATTGGATCTTATTTTTTATAAAAAATAGTAGTAATGACTCAATTTTAAAGTAAAAAATGGATAGAAACGTGAATACCACTCAGTGTACCGATTACGATGAAAATGCGAAACGATCAACTGGTGCTCGAAAGATTGTCAAATATCGTTTTATTTTGTTCCAAATTATTTTATATTTTATAAACTTATATAATTTTCGTCAAAATAGCGGTTCTTTTTTAAGCAAGGAATTTCTTCGATATAACTTGGTTTTACAAGCTGATTTCTTGTATAATTTACTCATGCATCCTCGACAACCATAGGTTTGGAAGCACATAATGAGTTTCACAAATATAGCTACTATACCTACTACCTGTATAGTTTGGAGTTATAACTTCGATAATACTTCGACTATAAAATTCATAAAGGCTTCTCCACTGAGCATTGACGAAGAAGACCTAGATAACATGCCGCGCTTGAACCTATCGCGAAGAAACCAACATAAGCTCAATACACGAAATGATAAACTTTCACTTACAAGTGCTTTCGAAGCATAATCGAGAGACACAATTTGTAACCTTCATTAACAAGTTATTTAGAAGAGATATCCAGGTTGAAACCTCTAAAAATCACTAAATTAATCTTCTGGAAGTCCAATTGTTAGGACACAATGCACAAAATTATATCTAAAAATAATAACTACCAACCAGAGAGTTTTATACACGTAGATGGTATTTACATAAAATCCCCTAAGGAAACACTGAATCTTATGGATATACATTATCCTAATTGTATCAGTATTATCCATAAAGCTGATCACATACTTGAAACTACAAAAATTGACTGGAATATTGTAAATATAGGCAAAGTAAGATAGATATATACATCGCATAATGTCTAAAACTATCCAGGAATGTATTGATGAACTCAAGGATCTTTCATTTTATTCTCGTGTTAAACTGAGATGGGTCATTCGGATATTGCTGGTAATGAATGAAATGGCATACAATACATACATGTGAGATGAATCTGCTAAATACCGACAACCTAAAAACTTTATCAGAATCTCCACAAAATTGGAGTCAAGAACACATCGCAGTAGAACATTTTATAAGTGAATGTACAAACCATAGCCTTAGCCAAGTGGGTTAACGCGTTGGCTGGCTTATAGAAGGTTCGATACCGTCCCGGTAGATCGAAGTGTTTTTCGAATGTAGCACTTTAAATCAGTAAGTTCCTCTTGTTATTAATAGTTTATTTCTGAAATAGGTTGAGTTGGAATAACGGATCAATTAACATATACACATGCACTCTGTATAGAACAATAAGTGCGTTGATGAATCACGATTCCGAATATAATTAGCAAGGTAGATCTCGGTGCATGGAGATATCTCAAAAATATTCACAGTTGCCTTGTAAAGTTGTTAGAGTCGCGTCAGGGCAAATTAAGATTCCTAACCATATCGGGATGTATTGTGTTAGAGCACATTAGCATAACCTGACCAGTCAAGACTGTTCGACTCCACCGTCAAATCTTTATCTGCTCTGACCAGAAAACTGCGAAAGTTTATACTCAAAAATGTATTGAAAACATTTTAATTACATTAAATGTTAAATTATGACTACACACAAAATAAAGAACATGAATTTGTATTTGTCGATTATTATTTTCGGATGGCTTTCATGTATATTCTATACTGCCATACCAATAATATGAAATATACACACACATACATTATATAGAATCCTTGTCGCTTTTCCGATAAATCATCTGATTACATGGCAGAGGCTTTACTTACTCCTAATAAATAGCATTTATCCATACCGCAAAAATGATGATTTTAGCTTATCCTAACGCATCTGCAGAGTGTCTTTCGCATTTCAGCCATTCCTAATATAATATATACATAAGATAATAAATATATATATATATATATAACCTAGCTTATTGTTCATCCGCTCGTGGATCCATTTAAAAACCGACGTATAAATGCTTATTTCGATGACGATCCAGTGAAGCGTGCACATAAATCGAGGAGTGTGAGATTTGTACCAAAAGAATAACCTGCTGTGCCTCGTCTATACATATATTATATATCGGTGCTCATCGATCGGCCAACCGCATGAATCATTTTTTATGACTTTGCCTTTACCAAGGATGCCGGCGCCGCAATAACGTAATCTTTTTTTTTCATTTTTTTTTGTGTTTGTGTGTGTGCCTCTACACAAAGCTTATTCAACTAGGACACGCCGGGCAAACGGTTCGTTGTGCGGGATGTTTGTGAATTTCTGCAAAGGGTGACCAAAGAAACAAAACAAACCACCATCGGAAATTGAGCATTAACGAAGTCATCCGAAAGAAATTATGGGTCAATAAATAGAAATCAACAGACATTATCTTTTGATGACGCATTATAAAGATATATTAAATGTATATGTGTGTACGCACACCGTCCGCGGGTAAATTGAAAATCGCTCAACGGCTCGGAAAAGGGACTCAATATATCCAGATGTATAGCCACCGGGACAGGGTTGTTTATTATGTAAACACAGGCTTCATGTAAAGCTTTTATGCAGTTTTTATCTATACTCTCTATAAGCGCGTCATTAAATAATAATGTTCATCTCTTTGAGTGCTCTCGTTTTCAGGAAATCATCACGTTTTCCAATGCAAATCAATTATATTTGTCCGGGTGTTGGAGCTTTATATAAGCGCACGCAAGCTTTTTACGCTTATGCTACACAGCAATCAGTCTCTGTTTTCGCGCACTGTATGTGTATTACGTAAATGTGATATGCAAATTTCCTTATATGTATATGAGTACAAGTATATGTGTTTGTGTGTGCGTGTTTTTGTGTTACGTATTCCGAACGCATATGTGAACGCCATAAATTAGGTGCTTCTGGTAAGACGGCGAAACGAGCAAGTCGCAAAATAAAAGCGATCCTCAAAATGTCTTCATTACTTTATGGCGCAAGCAAAACACGACGAATGTGTGTCACACTAAAAACTAGATAAATATTGAGCGCATGTGCTTTCTGTATATATATATATATAAAAAAGCTGGGGGAGGTGCGGAGAGGGTAGTGAGAATGTGTGGATTTAGCATAATTTCCGGATAACAGCATCAGCTCCGGACAAGGGTGTACGAGAGCTGGCAGAAACGCGTTTTATTGGTTTTATTATATAGTCGAGTTTCGAATTCTTTCACATCGATGTTCGATGTCGTTGAAATGTATGTCAAGGTCACACTTGATGGAACCGATTATCCATTCTCAGTTACAAATCACATATCGATCGGTGTGCATAAGATTTCGAATTTTAGATATGCCAACATAAGCACGCAATTGTTAGAAATGCTTTACTGGCATAATGCTTTTTTTTTGTGGCACAAAACTGTAGAGAAAAAACGAACTGTTCGTCTAATGCTCTAGCTTATATTAATGTTTCGAATGTATAGCACCGGTACCGCGCGAAGTATATATCTATGTTTGCATTTGTAAAGCATTCAAGTTCCTCGCTTAATTGCTTGCAAACTTTCAATAAATTACAAAACGCAGATCGTTCTAGTCTCATACGTAGTTCCGCTCTCTTTGGGGATATTTTTTAATAAGAAAGCCAACTATTTTTTTATGGAAACTTTTTTTTTCATTTTCTTTACTATATCAATATATGTATATTACATTCTCGTAATATTTTTATGCACACCATTTTAAAGCTAGCACTGAATATATAGTCAGATGAAAAATACTTTTGCTTGCGAGTAATAATAATTTTTATAGACGCATTTGTGGAATTAATGTGCACTAGATGAAATTTTATGATCGGATACCACAGAACGAGACGAGGCCACCGGGGAAACGGCGTAGAAGTCGAGGGACGACGCGGATGAAAAGAATGCAAGCGTATGTGTAGATTGCCTTTTTCGTCTATTTATCATTGAAATTTAGTATAAAAAAAATTGATTATAAATTTGTTCGTCTTTGCCAACAAAAACAGTCTTTTGTTTAGAGAGAATTTTAAAGACAGCTCGAATTTAATAGAAACCGTAGTTGTTGCGGGCATGTAGGAGAAAAGCAAGTCAAAGTTATTTAATAATTTAAATATTTTTTTTATTTATGAACTTTGTATTAACAACTTAGGATCAACTTAGTATGGAAATAAAGGTTTTCTTGCCTAAAGCTTTTTAATATAATTCTATATTTGTTGTTTAGTCGAAGACTGAAATGCAATTTAATAAAACAGAAACTAAACGATGCATTTCAGGTATATTCATGATACCATACAATGGCATGAGCTTCTGGATTGGTCTTCTGTATGTGGTTTCATAAATGGTCTGCTCCTCGACGTCCCGACCTGTGGCGGAAGATAATAATTACCAAATCGGATTTGTCCACGGCCGTGGTCCATTTGCTTCTGATTTGCATCTTGGTGCGAAGCACCTGGAGTGATAAACTTTCAAGTTTAGCCATAGTTAGCTAGCTGCTATTGATTTTCACATTCTTTGCGGATTCGACGAAGCTCCTCATTGATGCCTACGAAGATTGTCCGATTGTCGCTCCAAAGCTCTCGACAAGAGAGTCGACGTGTGATACGGGCAATAGTTTGATAAGCTGGAGAATCGAGACATACAAAAACAGCCAACCATGTTTTACCAGTGATCTGTGGTGTCCCTCGATGAGTTTAGCGGCCTATTTCTCTTGTAAGAGCGAACGGTCCGGCGAAGTCGACTCCCTTGACCAGAAATAGTTGTGCAACGTTGACTCTTTCAGTATGCCGTCTCGGTTTTTGGTTTTTGGTGAGAGTGTTGTCTAAAAGTATCCATGTAGCTCCCTCCACCAGTAAACTACACAACAATTGGGATTTGTATTTGAAATGCCAGGAATCTTATAATTTACTTTTCTATAATAATTAATTATACTATATTTGTATAATAAATCCAGTGTTCCACACACAATAGCCCTTTTAAAATTCTTTAGATTTATAAAAAGTTTTTAGATTACTTGAATTTCGATATTTTTTACTCTTTTCTGGTCGTCAATTCTGGCTCTATAGAAAATTCTATAGAAAATGTGTTTTTATATTTTTATTTTAAATAGATTTTTTCAAAAAAAAATCGAACAGTCCATTTTATTATTATTTTTGTATATTTACGTTTTAATTAATGTTTTCTGTTCCTGAAAGGAGATCGTCAACGTGTAAATTAGTAAGCGTTGCCACGAAAACAAGCGGATATTGTTCTGGATTGTCTAAAGCACAATGATTCCGATCTGCGACCGGATGGATCTTGAATTTAGGACTGGTCACCACGATATTGCGAACGGGCCGTTCTTTTAAAACCGTAACAGTTATATAAGGCAAGTAGAAATTGAGTTGCCCCTAAACTGTACTTTCGCCTATCATAACATACTATTTAAGACTAAGGCCCACTCAAACATAATTTACATTTCAAAAGCTTTTATTTAATATATATAGGCTATCAAACATATATACATATATATATATATTATACAAATTTATTTCTTTCTTTACGTCCTTCACACAGCAATATAGTCATAGAAAATCTATAAAACAAAATTTAAAATTCAATGTAGGACGCAGTTCAACGGAAATAAAATACTTTAATCAAACAGTTTCCATTACATTAAACGCCTAATCTGCCGGCATAATTCATACAGTCGTAATCCAGCATGAAAAAAGGCACATTCCAAATGATATTATACGTATTCCACTATATTTATATATATTATGATAGTACTCTAGTTTGAATTATATAGAACGAGTTATAAATTAAAATGCGGAAGGGACGACCTGAACAAACACACTCCAGAGAGAGAGAGAGCCAGTGATGCGGCATGTGTGTACTGTATGCATTTATTTGCCCGGATGCTTAGTTTAATGGAGTTTTCTGCGGAACAAGGATTACGATTTTTTTGTTTAATTATATTCTCGGATAATTGCATTTCATTTGAATTAGAAATAATTATACAGAATACATACCCTAAACATTTAAAAAAGAGTATGCAGTGTCAAATTTAATTTAAATGTAAAGTGCTTATTTTCAAATGTTTTTTCAGTGATATGCGCATGTGAGTGTCACTTCTGCAGTTCTCTATATTTGTAAATTAATGCCATTTGCTCACCTCTAGCAGAACTAGCTATGTCGACCGTAAAGTTTTCTGTTAAAGGTTTCCGAGAAAAAGTAAAAGTTTTTGTCGCTCAGTAGACCAAACTGAAATTATTGTCGTCTTGTTCGGAACACAACCATTCGGAAGGGTGGGTTTTCTTTCAAGAAACATTGCCGTCTACAGTGTATATACAGAGTGTATGTATTATTTGCACTGCTGCAAAATCGTGGACATATACACCACGAAAACTTTCGTTTCTCGCAGGTTTAAGATTGCGTAAGTTTTATTTATACTGTATAGTATTACATTTGATATTACATTCAATGCTAAGAAAACAAACGTTTTTTGTTGTTAGAAAAAAAAACTTCTACCCACACAGACAAATTTAGTTTGCATTTGCGTGCACGTCGAGCATTTGGGTGTTTTGATCTTTTTGCGTTGACTGGAAGATGTAGATGGATATCACGACAAAAACAATATTTGATATTTGAACAAGAATTAAATCTGTGGTAAACAAGTGCCAAATGCAACGACAGCATATTCAGTATGGTTGCGTATGGTTTTTATGCGAAGAGAGTATCAGACAGATTGGATTGCTTATATAAGTATTTGAGAAGTGTGTATAATGTATATGTTTTTTTGTTAAATATTCAATATGTGACATGGTCTCTGAAAAGAGCTGTTAATGTTTCGCCAGTTTCTCAATGCCGTGAGGTAAAGAGGGGATTTGTGGTAGCTGTGGAGCAATGGTCTTGATTATTGTCTCTCAACCCACGGTTTTTCACGGATATATTTATAATATTTGCCACATAAACTCTTGCAGCATTTGTCGAAATATGTTTCAGTTAATTTGCGTATCTGAGATTTGGCTAAATTCTTGTCATACTGATATTATTGTTCAAATTGGAGGTTTTAAGATTATTCGCCATAATTGATTGCGTTGCAGAGGTGGTGGTATTGCGATTTACGTTAAGAATGGTATTTCAAGTAAGATTCTTAAAGTATCTCAAGTAACAAGTACACTTGAATTTATGTTTGTAGAAATTCATTTTACTAATATCACTTTTCTCATAGGATTAGTATAATCTTCCATCAAACCGAGATTTTGATCATTTCTAGCAGCCGTTAAAAAACCTAAGTCAACGACATTATATTGACTGGTGATTTTAATGTGAACATTTGTGTACAATCATCTAATTCTAGATCCCTTTTTTTTCAACTATTTTCAGTCGTTAATTCAGTCCCTACGCACTTTTCACCTAGGGATCCACCTTAAGGATCTAGCAAAACGTTGCGTGGGTACGGCGAAAGCCAAATACTTTGAATCAAAGTTCAGTCCACTTCTATCTTCCAAAGATCTCTGGAGGTATATTAGATCTGCTTTTACATTCGAAATGTGTTTCCAGATAACGTCCTTAAGGCAGGTGTTGATGGTATCACACTTACATTTGTAAAAATGCTCTTTCCCACTATTATTCCAGTCCTGTGCCATATTTTTAACTTCTGTATTCCTTTCCTCGAGCGAAAGTACTTCCACTTCAAAAAGTTTCCGTTCCTAAAAGTATAAATGATCTCAAACCAATAAGTATCTTACCAGCCCTGTCAAAGCATGGCAGTACTGATAAAAATCTAATTAATGAATTCATAATATAAAATATAAAATATTCGTCTTAGACTTGTGAAAACTCTTATTTGACCCTTTTTACATATGGAGACATATTTCTGATTTTGATGAGATCTATACTGAGACGTAAACTTAATGTAGCTTTCAATGCATGCATTAGTTTTTTTTCTAAACTTAGAAGATATCACATATCTATCACTTCAGACTCGATCTTTGGTTGTTCTTTAGACAAATATTACGATTAGACTTTAGCCTTTTCTCAAAATATTTCTATATACTTAAAATGGTCATTAAGTAATCTATAAACTAAATAAATAGTGAATTCGATTCTTTATTAAAAATACATAAAAACAATATGTCTTTAAAACTATAAAAATTGTCATCCAAAAATGAAAATATAAGTGAGAGTTTTTTAAGTGTATGCATTAGTGTTTGATTCCAGACTTGAAATTATTTATTTCAATAAAAATACAATATAAAGGAAATTCAGGGAATAGTCAATAGCGAGGCACTTTTTTTCAATTTTCAACGCTGGATGTTGTAATATGAAGACTCATTCTTTCAATATGGCTGCAAAAAACATCAACAATGCCAACTTCATGCAAAATTCCTTTTTCATTTCAAAACCTAATAGACAATACGGAAAACATAGTTAACTACGTGGATATAGAGATAAAGTGTCACAATACAATACCATACACGAAGTGTAACTCAAATATCGAGAGCAACAAATTTCTATTTGCTTATAAAACAAAGTAACGATGCGGGTGCACACGCTTATTTATTGCGAAAATTGTAGGTTATCATTCGACGAGTCGATAACAGTTGTTTGAAATTGTCATAATTAACTAGGACAAAGAAGATCGTGCTGGATCACGGTTCCCCTCTGGCTCAAAATATGCCGACTTCCCCTATATAATTATCTCTAAACTTTTCTATTCAATTCAAATAAAATAATAATACAATATTTTAATATTAATAAGTAAGTATTAAAAAATATTAATATAAGGTTGTCAAATATCTCCCTTCCGCCTTCCTCTAATAGAGATTATTATTCTTTTAGCCTACTACTTACGTAGTCAACTAATAAAATACTGCATCTGCATAATACAGATCTGATAATTTAAAATTACGATAAAATATATGAGGTAAGTCCGAAGAGAATCGAAAGAATTGTGAACAATTAAAATCGACCATTTAATACCTAACTTTCTTGGGAAGTCACGTCTCACGACAAAATATACATAAAAAACCTTGGTTATTTTTAAATTGGATTTTATTTTTCGATGTTACTGTTCTCGAGATAAGCCTAGTACTTTAAAAAAATCAACAAACACGACAAAATTCACATACACATACTTTTTAAGCTCGAATTTATTTTTACCCATCTACTAAATAACAGCAAACGTCTATTTATCAGACACACACAAAAAGTCTTGCATATTCGTTGTACAATAGCTATAGCTCAACCCGAAATAGAAAAAAAATCCAAACGCCTTGTCAGAAAAAAGCTCCGTCCTACATTCTACATAAATTCTTACTTCATCTCCAATGGCAACGAAATATTTCATTACATTTGCTCGACTATAATTCGTTGGTATGTTTTTTACAATTGGTAACATAATTTAGGAAGATTTGCGCTGTGCATAAAATATATACTATATATATATACATACAAAATGCTGGCAAAGAGACGGATGTACAAAACAGACAGGGCAAAGGGTACTCGACTCCCCACCGAAACTTATGACTTCAACTTTCGACTTCTCAGTATGCATGAAATGCATGCGCTCACGGTCTTGCTTGTTCAAAGCGAATGTGAGCTACATTTTTAAAATAATAATGCACGAAAATATGGAAAAGGATTTGCAAGAGTAAATCGAAATGAGATAGGGATAGCAGAGTGAGTTTTTCGTTTATTGTACGCGTATATAAGACTTAAAGCTGCCAAGCAAGCGCGCTTGGTGGGGTCGCACTTAAGAGCACATTCGCACGCAGCGATGCTTAAAGCGAGCTTTTGCGCAGTTATACAAGTTATTGTATTTTAGTATATATGTATGTGTATTTATATACATATATATATATATATTAAAACGTATTTACTTTCATGATTTATGTCCAACATTTACACGCATTCGTCGATCTGTAGGTCTCACAACGAGAGCCATAAAACTTATTCCATGTACTAGTTGTTTTATGGCGGTACTTTCAATTTAAAATTGGGTGTACAATTTCTGGTTATACATTCAGAACATCTTTTATTGTATATATTATATGTGCATATGTGTGTGTGCTATATAATCCAAGTAATTCACTAATTCAATGTCCAGATACGAGGAAATACGTATTGCAAACTTTGTCCATTTTCATGGAGCGCAATGGGATCGAAAAGTCATTTACATTATCGCGCATCAATAAAACCTCCATAAATCCGCAAACAGAAGTCATTGAGGAAAGTCGAGTTTTTTTTGGTGGATCAAAAACACACTCTCGCACACCATATCACATAAGTATAATACATATATACGCTTTCGTGTTCGTGTTTTTTGTCACTCACATGCGAATTGGAAGAAGTGAACTTTTTATGAGAGCACGTTAAGTTCGTGATTCAGAATTACGCGAAAATTGAGTCATTTGAGGATACTGATGCTTTTTTGAGATTACAGAGACCGCATTGCGCCATTTTTAAAAATATTTTTTCAAGTTTTTTTGCGATTAAGTTAGTAGGGAATGTTTATCAACAAGTACTCAGCAATTTGGTCATACATTTTGGTTTAATCGAAAAATGGTATCCTCACATAGAAAACCAATATTCAAATCAGGTAAAATGCATTATCATTTCAAGTGCTCAATGTTTCTTTTGATTTTTTGTATATTTCATCAAACTGTATCCCGGACTTTAAGTATAGTTCGGGTATACAAGTAAGCACGGAGGCGGATGAACATCTTGAACCACTAGGAACAGGCGCTTTCGCCTCGCTATATTGAAAAGCAATTAGGCATTAAATTATTCGTCAAGCCCTTTCGTGAAATACTAATGGTATATGTCAGGCGATACGGCGACCCACATATTATTGATCTTATCCAGTACGGATACGTCATACCACTGTTCGCTCAAACAAGTATTAAACCATTGGCGGTACTTAAAAATCCTCTCGTAATACGCAAGAATTCTATTAGAACGACGATAGTCATTAGTATGGTAAAACTAACTGTCTCACGACGGTCTAAACCCAGCTCACATTCCCTTGCATGGTTGAACAAGTTATCATTACTACCTCGAAACAGCAATAACCTGTGAATAGGAAATAATATATAGTCCTCACATAATCTTAATTTCCACCGAAAAAATACGGCTGTATGCGCAAATAATAAGCTTTAATACTCGTATTTGATAATAATTATAATTTTGCATCTCTCTCCTTACATTACCAAATTAAAAATGTAAAAACCACTAGTGTTTTTCGACTTCTTGAAATGATCTAAATCTCGATGGAAGATTATATACTAATCCTATGAGAAAAGTGAGATTAGTAAAGTGAATTTCTACAAACATAAATTCAAGTGTACTTGTTTTTTGAGATACTTCAAGAATCTTACTTGAAACACCATTCTTTATGTAAATCGCAATGTTTTTTATTTATGTATATTTCGGTAATATTATAGTTGTTAGTTTCATTTTTAATTTGTTTTATAAGCAAATGTATTGTTTTTTGTTTATATATCTATATAACATATATAAAAACGTTTGTTCAGAGTTTGTAACGCTTCTCTTCCTAAACCACTGCACGGATTGAGTTCATATTTACACCATATGTTCGTATCGGTCCTGCATGAGCATAACTTTTTTTGTACCCGGTAGGTGGCGCGCAAGTCGAGAAATATAAAAAAATCGTATTTATGGTCCGATTTGCTTTATATTTGGAATATATGTTAGTTACATGAAAAAAAATGTGTACACAAAATTAGCCCGGTAGGTGGCGCGCAAGTCGAAAAATATCAACAAATCTCAGTTATGTATTGGTTATTCCCGGTATATTACATTACAGTCGAAAAAATTAAATAAATACATTTTAATTAATTATTTCAAAGCATTAATAACTTCCCATAATATGGTATTTATTTAAAGCATCCCGACTGTTCATCGACATGGATTCACATGGCACTGACACTGCATTGAAACGATTGGAGGGTATGTGCATGTTTACTCTCATTCACGCGC
>JANSTU010029377.1:0-12252 GCA_027564075.1 Bolitophila hybrida
TCGCACACTTCACGATTTAAATCGCTTGAGTAATTATCGAGTACGGATATATATATATATACTATATATACTATATATATGATGTTTACACATCCCCCTGTGACTTCTGCAACTCACACACTTTTTTTTTTTTGAGAATCTTCCAATCAATGCCGTTAGATTTACGTTGTTCCGTCGCAGACAAATGGATCTGTTTTATTTAAATTAGCATAATTTCGTAGCATTTTATTTTGTTCTGTTCTGTTAGTATTCGACCCAATTCTATAAAATTAATAACTAATACTTCATATTTCCTTGAATAGAAATAAACAACAACAAGTTGTGTTGACAAAGTAGTCCAGTGAAAATTAGGTGCATTGAGGTAACCTTTTGGGGGCCTTTCTCCTTTCGTGTCGTACATGCTTGCATTTTTTATTTGGACTTTCTTTTTGAATAATAATAAATATTTTGTATATTAAAAAAAGTTAAAGTTAAAGTTAAAAAAATGTTTTTTTATTAATAATATTAACAAACACAATAGATTTGTCGGAACTTTTTTTAACTTTATAGTGACATTTAAAAATATTTTACTCTTCCAAAGATAATTGCCACCGACATTTTGGTTCAAAAAACACACAGATCATCCCATAGAATTACATTGAAATTCCAATTAAAATGATAAAAATATAAAAAACATGCTATCAAAAATTAAAAAGTCCCCTAATGCACATAAATAACCATTATGGTCCATAAAAGATACTTAAAAATATAAGTAGTAAAAATACAAAAGACAATGCAAAAGAGATTACATTCTAGTGGTTGTAATGACTAATGAGTAATATATGACTCTTACTATATATTACCATATAAATTAAACAGGCATACATATATGTATATATAGTTACACACACACACATATATATATATACTATGTATAATAATAATTATTATTAGAGAAGTATGTACAATTTAAAAGCTGTCGAACAATATAAATTTATTTGTAAGAACGCCCTTGCACGTGTATATAAAGATTGTATATATATATATATATGTATATGAATGTTTGTATTGTACATATACTACACAGTATGCGAGCGACACGTCACTCCGCTTTTTGTAATGATATTTTTTAAACAGTTGGCTGTATGCGAAGTCTACAGACGGGTACCGATTTACTAAAAACCACTGCACCGAAAAGTATTATATTTATATGGCCACACGATTGTAATTAAAATAGAGATAGCGCTATACTCTGCTCACTGCTCTATGCCAGAACGCAAAGAAGGCTGAAATAATGAAATAACATAAACATAATACTTATATACATGTATGTATATATACATGTATTTAAATGGAATATGTAGCTAGCTTGTCTCTTTCAATGCTCCGTTCTTTAGCCATAAAAAAATTAAAATTCCTCGGTGGAGCTAATAATAACAATAAAGCTTTTCTCAGGTACCACATTTTTGGTTTTTCCCTAATACCTAATAGCTCTCCTTTTCCTTAGATCTAATTACTGATTAAGTGATTCTGAATTTCTGATAATGATCAGTATATAAATAAATTAAATTTTGTTATTGCAGCAGTAAAACGTGTAGCCTACGTGCGGGTACCCAGCCAACGCATTTATCGTATGTCCCCGCGCGCATAACGGCATTCCCGCAACAAAACCTAACACATACACTCACGCACACACACTCCCACAAACTTTATTCAAGTAATAGCGTTGCCGCGTGTATGTACACACATGGGAACCGACCTCATTGGCTACAGCAGCTGAGTGTGTGTGTGTGTGTGTGTGTGTGAGAGAGTCAGCACAACCTCATATTTATATACAAAAATCATTTATATATACATATATACTGACGCATTATATACAAGGTCTTATGGTGTCATACACACACCCATATATAATATATACATACACACCGCAGGTGCGGTAGTGTGCGTGTGTAGCACATGAAATATATAATATTTATGAGAATCGCGCGTACTTTTTCGGGGCCTGCAATAGATTACGTGTATGCGCGCGCGGGTTTTTGGGCATTTTCGAACGAAACACGGACGAACCGCAGTTTAACAGGAACTTCGAGCGATACACACTCACATAATACGGTTGCAATACACACACACAAGTTTATATATAGAAATTCTAATATACACAAGCGAATATCGCATCGAAAAAAGATCGTGAAATATAACGCTATTTCGTGTAATTAAATAAATTTGCTATTTTTGAGAATTTCTCGAATTTTGCAAAATTCCGCGCATTTATACCGTGACGACCGCACGATTTGCACGTGCACACAGAAGGAACACAACTCGGGCTGCTCACTCGCCAAGATTTATCGCAATATGCTTAGCAAGCGAAATTTTCCCTATGATTCAATAATCAGCAGCGTCTCATCAGCAGTGTTTTAAGCACACAGTCATCTCTGTTTGTGTGTTTGTGTGATAAACAATAAATATATATCGAACATTCCTGGCGCTTAGCCATCTATTTATGAGTGACGTACGTGCGACAAGATAATTCAGTGCGCGCGCGAATTAACGGATTATGTCTTATGCGTCGAGTTTGTCGTCGGCTGTGACAATTACGCCCGCGATTCGCAATTCTAGTGCAATGACCTCGGGTACCGCAGCAGCTACCCCGCTGGCGGGTGGCATTAAAGTCAAGGAAGAACGTCACGATGAGGCTGAGATTTCTGCTTTGACCGAAAAGTTTATCGAGGCTCACAAGGCAGCCTCGGCAAAGGCTGCTGTTGCACAACAATTGACCTCAGCCCAGCGTGCTGCTAACGGAATAAACTCAGCCAATGGCCAGGCAAACATTATGAACTATCTGACACGTAAAGGGGCGGCAGTGGCACAAAGTGCGGCACACATAACCAGTGTGTCTCCGACCGATAAATCGAAGAATGGCACAGACGCTGCTGCCCTTGGACCAGATGGCGAGAAGAAACCTTGTGATGAGGAAAGTCAAAAGGGTCACTTTGGCTGGGCTACCTTTGGAAAAATTCACATTCCTTACATTTTGCGTCAATCCGAAAAGTACTGTGCCGTACGTATGGTTGAGCAGAAGCTACTGAACAAATATTTAAACTATTTGCATCAAGATATCTATAGTTGTACTTGCGTAAGAAGCTACTATATCACAGATGCCGAGAGCAAGCTACTGAACGAGATTAACCACAAGCACTGTGACTCACAGTTCGGTCGGGACATGTACACATTAAAGGATCTAGTGGTCCGACTCAGCGATGCAAATAAATTCTATCAGTTTCTGGACATTTGTTACAAGAAGTTGTTAATGGGAAGCAGTGGCCCGTCAGATAAATGTGGTTTTATACGCATCAATAAGGAGTCCGTAGTACCGTACACAGTTCGCGAACCTCAGAAGTATGTTCCACTATTCTATTTCGAGGGCGAAACGGACAATCTCAAGCTCAAGGCAGATTATTTATCCGGATGGGATTTGTCATACTTAAAATTTTGCTGCAAGGTGCAGGGCATACGAAATGAATTGTTTGCCAGCGATTCAGTGGCAGTGATTAGTTTAACTGATATAAAAAGCTATTTTCCAACGGGAACAGAGTTCGAAGACTACTGGCCGAGTAAGGTCGTTGATACACAGCTGCTGGTCGGCGCCAACAAAACTGCATCATTGCCAACACAAATTAACTGGACCAGGCAACCATCGGCACCACCACCAAAACAGACGCTTATACAGGCACAAATTCAGAAGCAACAACAGCAGAGTGCTCAGCAGTCGCGAGCTCGTCCCACAAACACAAATGTGTATGCGGGTTCGATGCCTGCAGCCGCATTAAATGCTGCCCAGCAACGGATGCAGAATGCTTCGTCTGGCCAGAATAATATGGTGGCAACGCAGAATAACATGACAGCAGCACAAGTTCAGGTAAATTTACTATTATTTTTTTTTTTACTATAAGGGCAAAATATTGTGTGTTTTTTTATAATAGTTTAAAACACAGAAAATCAATTAAAATTTAAGAGAAAAGAAGCTATTAAAACAACAGTTCCCAAACAATACAATTCCTCGAATTATGTATTTATATACAATATGTATGTATGCATATATATATATGTGTGTGTGTGTGTTTGTGTTAAATACATAATTATATGGACTATTTACATTAGAGAAGTTCACAAAAATATGTCTTTAATATGTATACTTTTTTATTTTTTTGTAAATGTTTAAATAGTTTATTCACAAAAACATTTTACATTATACATAATATAAAGAACTATAAAAAGACGTATGAATTAAATATAAAAAAATATTTTAAGTCACCTTTTACCATTTCTTAAGGTAGTTTTTATAAAGCAATTTAAAAAATATGTAGGCCACAGAGTATCATTAGGCTGAATAATTAAAAAAAAAATAATATGGAAATGTCAAATTTGGAACAACCCTAACGCTTTTTTGAGACAGGGGGTCAAATGTATACTTTTCCTTTTTACAAATATTACAATCTATTCTAATAAAAAAATGTACCCTCATTTGCCTAAAAAGGGTTTCCGCATTCAAAATATTTGTCAGGGAGGGTGGTATAATGAAATTATGTAGTTATTTAATAAACAAATGTTTGCTATTCTATTATTTGATTATATTTTTTTTTTGTGGCAAAAATGCTCTTGAGAAAAAAGACAACAACAAAAATATGTTTCTCCTTGATCATTACAAAATTTTTGCGGTCACCCCTTACCACACTTTTAAGGGGATTTAAAGTTAAAAAAAACTTCTAAAACTTTGTATGTTTTTTTGTATATATGGATCGAATATATTTATTTTGTAAATAACTGCAGAGAGAAAGTGGTGGACCCCTAATTGGGAAATAGGGGGTACGTTTTTTTTCGAAATTGATTAAATGGTAACTGTATCATTCCAATTTACCCCTCTCTCTCCGAAGGGGTTTGGTCAAAAATGTATGTTTTAAGTGATATTTCGTCAATGTAATGTCACCACGTATATTTCCAAAGACCTCAATTACGCCAACTCTTTACCTTTAATAATTTACAATCGTAAGTAACTCTCTCATGCCCTATCCCCTCCATAGATAAGGTCTCGGATTTGGTCAATATTATTTGTATATACCCATGTATAAACCCATCGATTGCTATATTAAATGGCAAAATTATAAAATTTGGGTAAGCCCCTTAAAAGTGGGACGGTGTCTAATCTTATCAGTGCCAGAGTTCGTAGCTTAATAACTACAACTATTTTTCTTAAAAAAAATCCATGATTACAACTATATTAAAAAAAATAAGCAATTAATAGTGACATTTCCCCATCCTTAGAAATTTTTTTTTCCTGGCGCTCGAAACCCGCTAAGGTACATATACATTTGAATAAATGTGTGTGTGTATAAATATAAAATATATATAAAGTATGCAATAATAATTATTTTTATATATAAGTATATTTTTTTAATGTTTAAATATATAAATAAGATTTTATATATTTTTAAGTAATTGTTTAATTAAATAATTAAATATGCTTTAATATTTATATATTTTTTAAATTTATATATGTGATTTATTTGCTTCCAATAAAACTGCATTTATAGATTTTTAAAAAATAGCAAATACCTAAAAAATCGTCTTTAGAAAATTTATTGCCGCTATTATTTAATTATGTTTTTTCCAAGATTCGAGTTATCGCGATACGGGATTCCCGATAAATATTCTCATGAAATCGTGAAAAGTAAAACCTGTAAAAATAGCAGAGTTCCCAGATCGGGATTTCCGACATTTTTAAAAATTTATAGTATTTGAAGAATTTCCGAAACTCAAATAATAATTATAATAAGTTGTTCGTATTTTTTTTGGCCGCAGAGGATTAACACTTATTATGTGTTATTGATGAATCGATGTTTATTTATTTATATATATTTAGTACATACATTATTAATATAACTGCACAATTGCAAATACATGTGTCAAAAAAGCGAATTTGTCAGGTTATGTTAAAAAAGATTGGTCAGGCCTAACACAGGTCATTTAAAAAGCTTGTAAATCGTTGCCAATTGGGCCAACCACAAGAAACTTCAAACTACGTACGAGTTGCTATGATGTGTATGCATTTTAAGATATGTCTTACAATCAAATTTATGCAAAGCAGTTTGACGTTTGATGTGGTTGGCCCCAATCAACTGAACCATAATACGTACGCTAATTTCGTGAAACGGACGAATTATGATACATTTTGAAGTGTGCGCTTCATCTGCTTTTTGAACTGCAGAATCTAGAAATTATTTACTAGATTAATTATATTATTAAAAAAGTATCATTATATACACAAACCTAAATTGATGCAAAAATGTATTAAATGTATTAAAGAGGAGGATCATTGAAAATTGGGTATGCTGAATCTTAGATTTTGCATTCTGCACGTTTATTCCGCTATTTTGCGTAGAACTTAGGCTTAGGCATTACATCGAATAATCACACATAGAACTTAGGTGTTACACCCAATAATTTTCACATAAAACGTATGCTTAGACGTTGCACCTATTTGCATTTTCGAAGCACCTTTGATCTGTACCGCCCACCAATCATACACCTCTGACGACCAATTACCTTAAAGTTGCCGCCCATTTTACGAACTTTGCCGACTACCGCCGAACGCTTGATGACGTCATCCGAAATCCTTTATTTTTTGTAACGGAATTTTCATTTTACCGTCCATATAATTATTTTCAATGATAAAATGACAACTAGTATTGTTACATACCACAGCGCAACCCACTTTTTTGTGTAAATGCAGCGTTAAATAGCATTTGTCATACATTGTTTCTTCAACACAGTGGCGTGTAATATTTTATTCGCTCATATTTAATTTTTTTGGTAAAAACCACAGATACACACAGATTGGCATTAGTCAATGCGTGCACTGACGTTCTAACATCAATGGTGGCCACCACACACACAATCGCATGTTATGTCAAAAACTTGGCACACTGGTTCTAATGGATATCTGCCACTGCATTTCATGTAGTTAATATTGAATGCCGCAATGTAGGCTATTGTTACAAAAGTTTAAAGATTAAACAATTAATGTCATGCTGCAGCCTACAGACTATTTAATCCGAAAGTGACAGCTAATTTTTTTATGAATAGTTGATGAATATAATTTCTCAGTATTTAAATTTTAAAATGTCATATGTCATTTGTCAATAATTGTAGACAATTTTCGGCAATTGAATTAACTACATGCAGTTACGCAGGCCGCACACATGCTGTCCGTCAAAAAAGTGGCCGCCACAACAACAACAAACGCATGTATTTATATGAACATACGCACACATTCCACACAGTCAAAAGTGAACCCAACACCGTCCGACAAAATCAAATCATTTAGATTTTGTTGGCCAATTTTGGCACCTTAGTTACTAAGTTCTGCGCGGGCGATACATGAATTACGCAGTATATTTGACATTTACTCCGCGCTCCGACTTCTGACATATGACATCTGTCTGTTTAGCTGTCACTTAATATACAAAATTGGTCTGTCAGCTGTGAAATGCCTTAAAACATCTCTGGACGCTCGTTGTGATCGCTAGATGTTAACAGTCGAAAGTGCCAGTCATGAGTGACATGTGTGCGGCCTGCCTAAATCATGTTGTCAATTAATTGTCAATTAAAATATGTTAATGTAAAAACTATTTTATAACCATAACCATAAAATATTTTTTTATAATCAAACAAATTAAGAATGTATGTATAATTATATTAATTAATACTAATTGTAGTATAGAATTGACAGAGAATACATACAAAAATAAATGAATTCATGCGACTCCTGACAACAATACCAAACCGAACTGTTTAAAAACTACAAAAAATACCAGAATCCTTAAAAAATATTTTTTTTATTTATTAAACAACGATGTGAGTATTGAACTCATCAAGTCATATTCCAAAAAAAACACCGTACGATGCTAATAAATTTAAAAAAACAATTTATTTTACACACACACAGAAAAGACAGAAGACTGAACTTTATTTGAGGTTATATTATAAAACGTCATGTGTCAATTTTGTAATTATGGATACTTTTACACGATTCGATGACGGCTATTATTGACTCTTAAAAAATGTATCATGGACTCATGACGTCTCACCCGATGTCGATCTCGTCATGCATTTTACAGACTTGATCTACAGGAACAGGACGACGTAAAATGTCATTCGTAGTAGTAGTGCTAAATGTCAAAAACTTCGTAAAAAATACTCGGCTCTATGTATATTACGACAATGTTGTGATTGACAAAATATAAAAATACGAACTGAGATATTCATATATATACGAACTTTCGCATGCGAAATTACTACAAATGATTTGATGTAATTAAATATATATGAAATAAATCAAATTTGTTTTAAATGGTTTCAAAAAACATTTTTAAAATTCTAAAAAATTAAGAATCATTCATACAAATATACAACACCCTTATTAGTTGCCCCTAAACCAACCTAATATTACAATACCGATTCAAGACTCTAGCACATACACACATTGTCTGTATAATATATACAAAGATTCCCCCTCGTATTTTTCAATAATTTAAATGTGTGCGACTTTGTAATCATTCGAGAAAACCTTGCGAAAACTAGTTTCTAAAGATAAATGTAGGCCATGCGACCGAGACAGCGTGTGACCATATTTCTTAATAACAATTGTTTCATCCCCCCACTCAGTTTATTTATGCATATATGCACATACACAAATGCATAATCGAACAATTCCTTTGGAAAAATGGTTTCTGTCTTAAATCGAACGGTAACATTAATTTTAATATTTTTTGTTGTTGGTGTTTTTGTACGAAAACTACGAAGAACAAAGCACTAGAATGCGAATCACGCTGTAAAAAGACTGCGTAGAGAATTGAGAATGTAGTATCTACGTCGAGGCCCCGATAAAGTGCACAGCAACTCTCGCAAATATGTATATAAAATATAAATAAAAAAGTACAATGTACACATTGCATATGTGTGCATTATGATAGTGTATGTATATTTTACATTAAATGTTATGTTTGTATTGTAGTCTATCTCTTTTGAACAGTGAGCAAAAGCGACTTAACTTTATACGACTTCTATGTGTACTTGCTCTTGCACTAGGAAACATACCAAGTACACACACCATCATCTATCTGAAAGTCTAAATAGCGTGAGTGGGGTTCTGTGTTGAGAGTGCTGTGAAAATGCTTATATGAAGAAAACACACGTCATTTCTCATTTTCGTTTGCATGACTGTGTGTGTGTGTGTTTGTATATTATGTTGAAAATGCCCCCACGTTGCGCGCGCATGCGCTTTTGCTGCTCTTTTACACACATACACAATACTTTTGAGTGCTGCTGCTTCGAATGATCTAAATCGGTACCCGTCTGTAGACTTTAGTATTTAAGTGCAATTATATACATGAACGTCATTTACGGATTATACTTATATATACACAATATATATATATATGAATGATGATGAATTTTCATATAAGTCCCAAAGGGGTTTTTTTTATAATCATATGTGGCAGAGATTAAGATCTTTAAAAAGAATAAGATTTGAGATTTATTCTTTTCTGCTCAGAATTTAAGAAAATACACCTTCTAACTTGATCCATTATAAAAATAAATACAATACTTAAAAAAACTGTAACAATAACAATCATAAAAAAGAAACACTGTAACAAGTGGCGCTCGCGTCGCAAAGGGCGTGGCAATTTTATATGTCAAACAAAACAAATCCAAATACATACACAAAAAAACTCTTAAAAAATACATCCTAAAGTATTATATAATTATGTTATACTAACTACATAGTTCTAAAAGCGTTTACAGGAGTTTCATGTGTCACCTATATTAAACTTACGCTATTATGTAGTTATGAACTTATACATATTTATAGACGAGAATTTTAGTTATGTTGGTGTACAGATAACACCTCTAAGCTCCCGATTTACATTTACTCGGTTTTTGTTTACAATTAAGTCCTTGATAAAATGATAATTCAGATTATTGTCTTTCCTCAATAGTTTTTTTTTTTAATTATTTATCGACACTACAAAAATAGTCACCAATACATACAAACAACTATCTAAAACTCAGGACTAAACCGCAATAGTATTGAAACACGATTTTGGCATGAAAATCCTTCGAATAAAATCTTAAATTTCTTAAAATTGTTATTTTCAGACATCTTAGACTTTTGGGCTCCTTAACGGAATGTGTCAGTCGCCTCTCGTGGATTTTTTGGAAACTGGTTACGCCTTCGAATGTCAAAAAATATAATTTAACCTAAAAAACGTGTTGTTGTTTTGCTTACAAACAAGCAAGCCTTGAAACGTTTGAAACAGTAAAAAAAAAATTTAAAAAAAAATAAAATTACTCATATGTTGATATTTTAAATTAAATTCTCTTCATGACGCATGCAAAAAAGCGACGTCATAAATGTCAACGAAAGTGATTGTTTACTTGTTTTCTATGTATAAATACACAATGATGTCAAACACAACAAACGTCAAACTGCATAACGTAAGGACTGCTATGATTCGTGTACATTTTAAAAGACGACGTCTCATTAATAATAATTATTCCAATAATTGCTTAGTTATTTAATTATATTAAGTTTTTTCTAACCTTAAAGAAAACATCCACCAACAAAACTGGTTTTGATATTCGAGTCGTTGGTTAAGTTTTACTAACAGATGGCGTTATGAAACTTGTTTTCTTCTCTTGTTAAGTAATTTTATGTTTTTAATGTCATATAATAAAATATATATATAACATAAAATGGCTAAATAATAAATGTAGATTGACTTCAACACAAAAAACACAATCTAAAGAAAAAAAGCCAACCATACTTATGGTTCGGACAAAATTTAATTGCCAATTATATAAACTAGAAGGCAAAAGAAAATATAAACATAAATTGATTATTAAATATAATAAAAATAATACATATATGTATGTATATATATACACAGTTAAACACGAATATGTTTGTGTGCATGTGTGAGAGCGTTGGTATTTTGATATTTGCGTCATCATTGTAAGTATCTTGGTTACGGAAAATACACAATATACACCAATCACCATGTTGGAATTGAAGTAGTCTACAGCGAGGCCTCCAAAAGCAAAATGCATCAGCAGCGCCACACAGCGACACAGCACACATAAAAACCATAGAAATAATAAAACAAAAGCATACCACAATGTTACGTTATATACACCACCACAGGAGCGACGGGTCATCAAATTTCAAAAGCATACTCTATTTCTATATACATACTCAATATTAATAGCAATAACATAAAAAATGTATATTATATACTGTATATTATATATTTCAAGCGGATATGTTATGTAAAGCTGCTCGCTCGATCTTTCTCTTTAGTCTATTCTATCTCTCTCTTGCTTTCGCGAACAGATTGCTTAACGCAGCACACACCACACATACAAAAGATATAGTATACATGCGATTCCCTCCCAAATTGAAAGTTGCCTGTTGGAAATATACAATAATATTACTGAAATACACTCGCTACTCAAACGGTACCCGTCTGTAGACTACTTTCACATGGAATACGTTCAATAATAAAAGCATTTACTTTACATTTACACTAACGCACACATATATACGGTTACACGCGAGTCGCGCGAGTAACTGTGAAAAACATAGATTGAGGTTGTTGGGCCAGAAAAAGCGATGTTATACAAATACATTCTCTCAAGAAGTAAAACAAAAATTGCATAAATATAATTTATATAGTTAAACTAGGTAGTTGAATTTGAGGGTATTCGAGTGTTCGCTCAAAAGAAAGCGAATGACTATTTTTAGAATTGTGGTTTTTATCAGTATGTATGTTATCCATACCCACTCTAAATGCTCATGCATTCTTTTTTAACATGCAGCCGCTGCAATGTCGCCGGAATGTGTACTTTCCAATGATAAACAGAGATTATATTTTCTGTATTGTTTTTTTTTTTGCAATGTTGACCTTTTCTAGCAACATAAATAATGTCAGATAAGCCATTATCAAATATTTATTTGTAGGTATGGTAATAAAATACCTACAGCTATTTTATAGCGTGATTTAGAAAAATGAGCATTTAATAAATAAATGCCGGTCATGCCTGCTCATTCTTAAATAATAAATATACATTAAAAATAACAAAAAAAAAAAGTGTGTGAGTTGCAGAAGTCACAGGGGGATGTGTAAACATCATATATATAGTATATAGTATATA
>JANSTU010029388.1:0-12248 GCA_027564075.1 Bolitophila hybrida
CACGAAAAAATATACACGCGTGTATTATATATGCTATATGCTGCGTGTGTATTACTTATATGGGAGCAGTTATACGCATTCTCACAAACCATGTTATTAACATATCCAAATAAATATTATGTACTCGTACATATTTATTTATTTATACATAATATTATTGTTAAGAACTGACGAGCGGGCGCACGGCCGCAATAAGTGAGTTAATCAAGTTTACAGACATTTTGGGTGCCCGATTTATGTGTGGTCGACTTCTCAATATTGTGGTATTTCATATATTCTGAAGTGGTCTTAATTAATGTCAACGCGCGCACGCGCAATTTCATCATCTTGTTCGAGTGCTGGCAGCGCATGATAAATACATATAATAACATATATTGAATTGCTGCGCATGCGTGTATTTATACTTGTAAGCGGTTTTCTGTTTGTTCAGCGAAGATTTCTTTTTTCTGTGCATATACCTTATATATTTATTTATATAATATGTAAGAACGCAGCCTTTGAGTTACGGCGTTAATTGTGAAAAATGACATTGTGTCGCATTGACAAATGCAACTTGCAAAAATGTATGCAAAGTTGTAATTTGCCATATTGATCGCGCATGACGTATTGTCCGTATACGAATTGCATAAGCAGGGACAGGCGATGAGCTTAATTTCGAGGCAATTGTGTTAATGCTCAATGCACAATGTCATCTTCGAGGTGTGAGGGCCTGCAATTTTGGAAATTCGTAATTTCTCATCTGTCATTCAAGCCGTCAAAAGAAATTCATTTATAAAACTAGATATATACTCAAAAAAATATAAAATTATAAAATCTTCTATATATGTATATTTAATAAACCAGTTAAATATAATAAATTAAATTTTTCCATTCCACCAAGTGTGACGCAGAAATGTCGACAGTCGACGATCAGTGACGTCATAAAATAATTAATGAAATACATTTGTACTGTTCACATACTCAGGCCTTTCAAAAACCGAGTTTTCTCGCTCTAAGTCCCAAATTTACGATCTTAATCCCATACTGACAGTCGGCCCGATTAGCCAGAACATTACAAGAGCTTGTTCATTATGAGGATTGAGTCTACAATCGCTCCCGGCTGCGTATGGCCACAACCACAACATATAATTATACATTACTAATAATTGCGCACGTCATTCGTTATTATATGCATTATTTAAATTAAATTCCGAACAGATCGAAAAATAGCCAACCTACAAAAAAATAAAAAGAATAAAAGAGACACCAACAAGCCTCACTCGAATTAGCGTAATCCCCCGCTTTATGAACCGTTTACCAAAGAAGAAAAAATACCTTTGCTTTTTGTCACATCATCTCGGGTCGACTGCCTTGGAAGCCGTTGCGAGGCATTACGATTACGAGCAAAGAACCGAGCGCTTCCAATCATTTATGCTTTATTATTGCGCATTATGAATATGAATATTTTTGTATTGAATATTAAAACACGGATATATTTTATTTTTAATTGGAATGTCAGAGAGCACGCGAGTAAGGTGGACCTATCACCACTCTTCAGCATTCGAAAAAAAAAATAAAACAACTTTAAACATTTAAAATCATGGCTGATATGGATTGGGTTATTTAAATTTGAAAGTTTCATCGTATAATTTTGTCATTGCTTTCATTATTCGAGCGTATAATAAGAAATGTCCGTTCATATTATACAAGACACAGTCGATTCGATCTTCATTTAATCCCCATTTGTCTATAATGTTATCATCGATATATTTATGCAGATCGCACACGAGTCGCTTGATTCTCGCTTGTTTTTTCTAAATACAAACAAAAAACACATATGCGCTATATCGAAGAACCCAATTATGAAAAGCAGCATGTTTCACTAACGAATTTCAACACCGGACATTCTTCACACATATACATTCTCACACGTTCGGCCGCGTGAACCCGGTGACAGTGTGGCCGCATAAATTCTGAATATAATAAACATGTAAACGCGTCTCGAGACACACACTTAAAAAGCTCTTCCACACTAACGTTCATATACACTCACTCCAATCGATATAATAAGAGAGCCTTCTTCTGTATGCAAATGCATCTATGAAAATATACCTACGCTTACTATAATCACCATCAAAATGTGTAAAATGAAACTTAACATATATATACACAGAGTTATGTGCTTGTGCCGTGCGGTGTACACATGCGCAGCTTATCTCATTAACAAATAAATTATATAAATTATTTCCAACTATCACGAACACTTAATCATTTCATGTATTTAAATAAATGTATATTATATTAGAGATAATATGTTTTAATTCATAGATTAAATGGGAAAACAAATTATAAGTGTTTGTCGAGGATTTGTCATATAATATTATGCGTTCTGTAAGCCTGTAAGGAAGTTACTAGTTATAAATGTAGAAATTAGTTGTTTAAATGACATTTATTAGCAAGTGTTTTAGAATATTGTCTGTGCGTTCTAGCTAATTATACACTGAAAGATAGAAGACATCGTAGAGATATTAAAAGTATTTTTATTACTTTTCTAATCATAAAATTATTAAAAAAAAAAACTCCAAACTCACTTTTTCTTATTAAAGTTGTTTCAGGTCTACAGAATATAATATTTTTTATATGCGTTTATATAACTGAATATGAACAATCCATCATACAAAATTAAAAGAGCATTCAATCATAGCTGTTTTAATGTTTGTAAGTTATGGTGAAGTTCGTTCACATGTTTTTAGAAAAATATTATATACATATACATCTAATAATTGCATTTTAACGCACTCGTCATTATCCATAATTTGGAGAGCTTAAACAGAAAGCTTTTAGATTATAAAACTTATATACAGTATCTATCAAAAGTAAGTAAACACTTTAATATTTTGTACAAAAGTCTACTAAATTGACCGTTACTTGATAAAAAATTAAAATCACTTTATTTGTTTATCAAAATGTACTTCTTTTTCGTATATTTAATCCATTTAACGTCGAAAATCTAAATCCTACAAGTAAATAAATAAATAAAAGGAAGATATAGAGGAAAATTAGCGTTGCAAATATAAGTTAACACACCATTTTAATAGCCACAGTGTCCACTATTTCTCTGTGACATCTTCGCAAGTCAGTCTGGAAATGAAAGCGTGAATCTTCTACAATTTTCTGCTGTAAATGAATTCCATGTTCCATGGCTCTTAATTCTCGAATATTTTTAGGAGCCTTTTCTGCGATCTTTAATTTTAGCAAGACCCACGTATTCTCAATCGGTGACATGTTTGGACTTTGTGGTGGCCACTCTAAAATAAAGGTTTGTGTTGACTAATACAATTCATTACCACTTTAGCCTTGTGAATTTGTGCATTGTCTTGTTGAAATATGAAATCGTCACCAATCAAACGTTTACCTTCTGGTAATATAACAACAAACAATTTTCCACAACAACAAACTTTTCCTTTCTGGATTACAATTTTTCCAACTCCATATGATGATATGAACCCCCAGACCATTATTCCTTGGTCCAAGGTTTTTTAAGTTGGATTTGTGCACTTGAAAGACAGCTCTTCCCCAGCACGTCTCCAAACAAAAATTCTACCATGACTGTATCGCATTCGATTTATCGATTCGTCAGTCAGTCATAAAATCGCATTCGTTTTTTAAAATTAATTTTGCTAACGAATGGAACTTTCCGTTTAATTCTTTCGTGCTTATTTCCTTCTTGTAATCTGCGTCGAATAGTGTGGACTGAAGGAACCAATTTTCCTTCGGAAAACATCTTTGCACGGATCTTTGGCATAGATAAGCATAGGTTAGCATCGGATATGGAGAGCATTATTTTATTTTCCCTTGCAGTTGTTTTTCTTTGGCGTCCTGTATTTTTTTCATATTTTGGTTTTTAACCTTAGAAATTGACAAAGAATCTAAAAAAATAAAGCATTAGTTCATATGTTAAGGCCTAAGCGTTCATATGAACTTTATTAATTTTTTTTTAAATTTACTTGATTTTGGTTGTAAAACACTATTTAACAATTGGTTTTTAAAAATATGTATGATATTATTACCAGTAAAACAGATGAAACAAATGCTGTTAATCTTTTTTTGCAACGTCAAACTTCAAGTTCATCACATTTATAGTCATTATAACGCCGTAACGGTAATTTGAAACAGTGTGTTGGATCCGACATCAAATTAAATTGAGTTTGTGCGACGGATTTTGGTGTATTTTAGGCATATTCAAATTATAAGGCAGTATTAACTTACTTTTGATAGATATTGTATTTGATAAGAATTACGAATATACAGGTTGATTTTCTGATGTTATTCTGGTGTCATATATAGTATGTCACAAAACGGTCAACCCGTTGACGGTCACGTTACTCGATTTTTTTAGTCTTAGTCTTTCTATTAGTAGCCTATTTCTGAAATAGATTATTGATTTGGAATAACGGAACATCAATGCCATCAATTAACATATACACACGCACTCTGTATAGAACAATAAGTGTATGAAATATCAGAAACTGGTGCTTCTGTTGATCTTCAGTCCCTATTTGATCATACATCAAAAAGGCTTGAAGGCGGCTGGGATAATATTTGAAACAAGGATGAATTATCACATCAGGATAAGCATAACTATCGATGAATTTGATATACGTTTCATTTTGAATTAAATTCACCTTAATGAAGTCAGCGACCAGGATAAATTGCGTAATGAACTTCAGGAATTATATAATAATTTGATGGCTTCGAATTTTAAAACAGTTTTGAAGTGAACGTAAATGACGAAATAGCTCAGCGTAAGCATTAATAGTGCCTCAGCGGAAATGCTCACTCACATAATCATGCTCTTTTTGCTAATATGTGGCTTTACCAAAGCAATCAAAGAACAATTGTTCTGCAGACATACGCACGAAATTTCTGTTGGTTCCTCTTCACACAATTCTCTTAAAAAATTCGCCTCTACGCGGCGCAATAACCATTTCTTAGCCTTGTATTGTTTCGAAGATCGTCGTCGTCGGTGCTACTCTCCAACTAATACGATGCCAAAATTGCCTTCTTCATATTTCATTTTATATTTATTAAACCCTTGTGTTTTCACAAAAAAAAACATCTGACACCCGTGTACCCGGGTACTCCGCCTACGATTTGTTTTTGGTAAAAGTCCATTATAACTAAAAATAATTTTATGCATTCGGTGTTCGTGACCCGCCACAAGCTTCGGGAACTTCTTTTGTCTCAAACAAAACGGTTCATATTTGAGTGAAAACGATTAACTGTAACAATTTTATAAATCATTTTAGCACAAAAGAACCAGGCAGTAACTTAAATAACCTTAAATTTGGAGTAGGTTTGGAATAAAACTCCGCCTCAATACAGTACTTTCATTAAAGAAATAATGTTATAAAAATATACTGTTATTATTTATATATTAATTCATATTTACTAATTATATTTTAACAAAACTGTTTTTTTTAGATACTATACGAAAATCATGTTTTTCTACAGGAATACTTCTAACGCGTTTTTTGCAAATTTCTATAGACAATCGGTCAAATCATCATGAGGATTCAAAAGGGTTTTGGCCAATATTTTAATAATAAACTGTCGTGTCGGCTGCATTAACGGGAATTGATGTGTAAACATCTTCGCTCGCACAGAGCAGAGTTTTTGGTAAAACATGGGGTCTGTCTCCTAAAGTAATTTACTGGATCTATACAGTTATGATTCGACCAATATTGACATTTGGTTCAATAGTGTGGTGCCCAGGGTAGAACTGAAGATGGTCACCGCTCAACTTCAAAACGTCCAACGTCTTGCGTGCATCTGCATAACAGGGGCCATGCGTTCTAAATCTAACGCCCCTTCCTTTGTTTATAGAAGGTGAAGTTACTCTAACTGCATTTCGCATGTTAGACAATAATGAATGCATCAGTACTGGTAGAAAAACCAATCACTAATCCTTACAAAGTCGTTAATCATAGAAAGAAATCTCTTTATGAAAACTGACAACATAAAACCGCTATACTCTTTTGAAAAATCCTTCAAGGTTATCATACCCAAAAGGGAAGATTGGCAGAATGAGAGCCACTTCACAGGAAGTGGATATACTATCTTCACCGATGACTCCAGAATCGACGGCCAAGCAGGTGCTGGAATCTTTTAAAGTAGAGAAAATATAAAGCTCCGTATACCACTTGGAAACTTTGCTAGTATTTGCTAGTATTTCAAGCAGAGATACATGCGATTCTTCAAGGTGCACAAATCCTTCTTGAAAAACAAAACTTTACGTTTCTTTTGACAGTCAAGCACTGAAAGCTATAAACACACAGTTAACAAGATCGAGTCTGGTAAAAGAATGTCAGTCCACACTTCATCTTCTAGCCCTACAAAATTAAGTAGAGCTTTTCTGGATCCCAGGCCACTCAGGCTTTCTGGGAAACTAAATGACCGATGAACTGGCACGAAAAGGATCCGAAAACTCTTTAATCGGACCGGAACCTGCTTTGAGAATCTTCCGTTCTTACAGGAGAAATACCATACAGACACACATGAATAAACTTCATACACTGAAATGGGAGACAAGCTAAATCTATATTTAGTATGCCTAACAAAAGTTACTCTCTTTTTTAATTAACACTGGCAAGCGTAAGCTTAAAAAATTGGTAAATATACTAATAGTTCATTGTTTTAGAAACAACCTCCACAAAATCCGAGCTATAGATTCGCCATTATGTAGAGGTTGTAACATGGACAACGAAACACTGGAACACTTTCTCTGTCAGTGCCCAACGCTCCAGAGGAACAGAACTGTACACCTAGGCACACCAGTGGCTACAATCGATGTCATCAAGGAATCAAGCCTCAAGAGCATCACAGATTTCGTTGAGAGCACAAACTGGTTCTCGGAAGAAGATCACTGACCTTCGCACGAGGATCAATAATAAAATGAAGTTGCACAATGGGCCATCATTATGGCCTGTGTGCCACGAAATTCTGTATTCGTACAGAAGTTGTGGTTTTGGTCATGACTTTTGATAAAGTAGGGTTGTATCAAAGCCCACAGAATTTATTCAATCGATCTTTGATCGATATATAAAAATTAATTGGTGTGTTACCATCCTTAATATTTATTATATGCATGGAAATTCAAATTGCTAAACTTTACCGTTTTGCGCATATTAGCCGTAGGTATCCTCAAATTTAAATAGATTTGCTACAGCTAATTAAAATAAACGTTAAACGTTTTAATTATATATGGTAACCTGAACTCATCTTCAGTCGCGCTGTGTTAGTATTTGTTTTATGAGTGTATATGTTTGTATGTAGTAGTAATATCTGTGTAAGTGGTCGTCAACAGTATGAGAATGATTAATTTTTCTCTGTGATTTAGAAAGCAAAAACAAACAAATGCACCGATCGAAAAACATGGCACCTTCGAGTCGCGCCACAGCCCGCATCGTCAGCAATATGGTGAATGCAATGTGCAGCACTATTTTCTAAGTTTTTTTTCCATCTTTACTCGAATCGACTATATAGAATGATTATCTCAGCGGCTCGCGTAGATGAATGACGCCGCCGCGCTCGTGCAGAAGACTACTCATTTGCGAGCGAGTGCTCGGGTGCGCGCGCGTTTCAATTCAAGGCGCGAGAAAACCTTACCGGCACCGGCAAACTAATGAAGGATAATCATCATCATCGCACCTATTGGAATAAACACATGCGCGTTCACTGCACAAATAGAGGCCGCATTCAGAAGTCGTATGTGCGCATACAATTATCGAGCCGAACAGATAAAAATGAACGAGTCCATGTGATTAATGAAGAACATGATGTTTTGCAAAACACAGTCATTAACGCGTTCACCGCATTTAACACAAAAGCCCATTATGTGCATCAAAACATACCACATATTAAAAGACTAGATGCGCACAGTAACTACAATAATATGCCAGTACAACAGAAATGCAGCAGCAGTTGAAGTACGCATTCGAGACGACCGACAAACTGTCTTATCCAATTCATAAACTGAGTTGTTTGGCCACGAAGATAATCTAGTATATATAAAGCGATTGTCAAACTATCATCTCTTCATCTGTGCGCATTACATTCGAACAACCTATAATAAAATATTCTTCGTTGAATGCCTTAGAAGTGTACATATATTGTATATATGTATATTACACGAAGGGCTCTGTAAGCTTTAAGCTCGCATAACCAGTAATCTCGCAGTGAGCTCACTGGTTGTACGCACAGTTTGGTACAGCAGCATTCGCACCGAAGCCGATCCAATTGCACACTTTGATTAATGGTCCTGAATAGATTTTCTTTAATTAAAGTGCAGTCGATTTACTTCTTGGCGAACGCATATAATTCGATCGCTGTGAATATTATGTACTCAAACTGATCGGCATTGTAATTTATTAAATCATATGCACACTAGACCGTCGATTTATTTCAGTTTTTTTCTGAAGAGAAAATATGTCTATGCTGCGAAATATGTATATTATTTATGTATAACATTCTGTGTAAGCAAACATGCATACCGTTTTATAAATTACATACGTCAATCATATAACCTGTACAAAAGATTTTATGTTGCCAATGTTGTACACATACGCATCAAATCTGTAAAACGCGAAAGGAACGCGTTGCGAGATATCAATTTTGCGAAGCGATAAAAATCTGTGTGCAAGCGTGCATTTGCACTGCTCGTAATTAATGGCTGTTTGAAATCCTGATGATTGCCGTTCGCAAGTTATTAGGTTATAGGCTTGGCGGCTCGACTGCGCGCATGAGAACGTATTTATAAACTCGCTTGCTCGGAAAATAAATAACTTATTTGTTTAGAACGCGCGCGAGTGTGCATTTCCGTGCTGGCTTTGAAACGAACATTTCATTATTGATTCTGGCTGTCTCACCTCAATTAACATTAAACACTTTACAATCATTTCTGCAAGCGCACTGAGCCAGGATTGCAACCTCATTTTTAATTGATGCTCTTTGCAGTTTTCATAGTGAAAACGCTGTTGTAATTGTCAGAGGAATAAACTGTTTATTGAGGAGAGTTTTATATTGGTGTTTAAATATTTACATGTCATAAAAATATAAAATTGTTTTAGAAATATTACTTTTAATTTTATTCAAAACTTTCGGCCATTTATTATACTGATTCAGTAAGACATGCATCATTTATTCTATTAGTGTAGACAACAAATAACGAGATATTAATTAATATCCGAGGCGTATGGACAATGCTAAATAGAAATATAGAGAAAGGATATATTTAAAAAAAATCTGTAGAGGCAGAAACGTACATATAGAATCAACTAAAATGTCATAAACATATTATGGAACTGTGAAACGGCTAATATCTATCTAATAGCAAACCCCATGGTTTTCACAGAAAAGAAAAAAAAATCGATGGTTTTATATGATTTTACACAGATTTTGCATACAAGGTAACCGCGGATACTCTATTGGGTAGACAAAAATTTATAATTTTAAGATAATTTTTGTATTAAATTGGAAATAATTGTTTATTTTTAGTAAACACATTACAATTATTTCGAATGTGTGCCTGTAACATTTCTAGAGATAATTAAGTTTAAAAACGGTAAAGGTATTTAGAGTTAGTTAAAAGTTAATATGGCAATAAATGCATGTATTTTGAAGTATGAAGCTGTAGCTTCATCTGTACAAAAAATGTCTCTATATTGCTTCAATAAATCAAAAAAGGAAAAAAAGGAAAAGGGTATGATATATGTTTAAATATAGGATACATTCAAACAAATATAGGATACAGTGACCTATTGAATACTTCAAAAGTTTTCCCGTTTTTCTGCAATCTCATTATTCTAGAGTCATTTCCGTGACAATTTTTTTTTTAAAAACAATTCAATAAATTTTGTTTTCGATTTTCTTATAGGGAAAAGTACATGTAAACTACGAAATATTAGCATGTTTTGATCAGAAAAAAAATCATTTATATAAATGTAGGTACAATTTATTGAATAAACTATTTATAAAAAATACAACAAATGGCGACGTTATAATGTAATCAAAATTGAGGCAGTAGTTGTCCCTTTGGTTAAATCCAAAGACTTCAAAATTGATCTAAAAAATAAGTGCCAATAATGATCAGTATAGAATAATCATCTAAATGATAAACTAATAAAGAGCTAATTAAAAAATAATTAAAACTAAACACTTCAGAAAAACTACAAAAGTTGTACTTTTTAAAAGAGATTTTCATAAACATAATTCAAGCTAATACTTCACGCTTCTGAGTAGTTGACGCCTAACTTCAATAAACCGATATCAACACATCGAGCAAATTGACACAATATGAACAGCGAAAAACATGCTACTCGTCTGAACAAGAAACTGGAGGAGATTGTAAACAGATTTATGGACAATATTGCTGAATCTACTCAACATCACAATGAAGCTGAAAGCTCTTGAACACCTAACCGAGCAGGTTGGATGGCTAGAGATAGAGATAAGCGGCAACAAGACCTTATTGTTGAAGGTATACCAGATTGTGATCAAACTAGCGATCTAAACAATATAATCGTCCACATTGCTGGATTTATGGCTTATCGAATTACAACCTAAGATTTTGAATGTATTCGATTAAGACCAAGTAAGAACGGTCCTTCAACACGTCAATCCCCTATTCTTGTAAAGTTTTCTTATGTTGCTGTTCGTGAATCTATCATGCAGACCTACATTGGTAAGAAGAATTGTCTTCTTTCTCATATACTTCCGGATAGTAACATGCATTCCCGTGTCTATATAAATGAACATCTAACTCCAGCAAAACGGTGCTTAGTGCTCATGCTTAAAAAACAGATAAATAAAAATTACACACGCCATGGAGTCATTTACATTAAACATGGAAACAATGATCGACCACGCAAAACCAACCATCATGAAATACTTGGAAAATAATATCAAATAATACTTTCTGAATCACATCGACCTACACAACTGCAACCGGCCAAAAATGAATTTTGTGACTGGTGATTGAAAAACTAAATTTATTAATGTAGTTCACTTTAACACAAGTAATGAGCAAACAAGGAAATAAGAGTCGAATGGCGGTATGATTTTTTGTCAAGTGAATTCTTGTCACTGTGACAAGAATTCACTAACGAGGACTTCTTCTCAAGTGAATTTTCGTCACCAAATTATTATTATATTGTAAAATATTGTATAGCAAACATATTTTGGTCCCTGTAGT
This sequence comes from Bolitophila hybrida, assembly GCA_027564075.1. Classification (NCBI taxonomy): domain Eukaryota; kingdom Metazoa; phylum Arthropoda; class Insecta; order Diptera; family Mycetophilidae; genus Bolitophila; species Bolitophila hybrida. The sequence goes on from JANSTU010029388.1 coordinate 11,231, forward strand.
GTTATATCATGCCTTCATATATTTTATATAGCTGTAATTAATTAATATATATGAATTTGATGGTGTTTTTTTGTATCGTGACTAAAAAAACTTAACATACAAATGTTATATTGGATTCACTCAATTGTAATTGGAATTCTATATACTGGTATAATACAGATATTGTCCATGACAAAATAGATTATTTTCACGCGATTATCAATTCTCTCATTGGATCCTGTAATCCCTTGTGGGACATAGTTCCAGTGTGCGATTCCGCACACCGGATTCATTGACCACGAACATAACAGAAAATATTCTTTACTCCAACTGCAATAAATTAAATAACATAACCCCTATTTATGTAAAAATCTTGCCCAATATTAGCAAACTGCTATGTCGATATTGGCAACAGACGAGTCCGATATAAGGCTTTCCTTACTATAATGTTCTAAGCTCCTCATTTGTTGGTCATTGGAATTAGGGATGGATAATCGGTAATAATAGATTTTAAATACAGGTTCTCGTCTGGTATATTCCCAGTAAAAACTGAAATCCTGATGTTTTCGACATTTATATGAGCTTAGCCAAAGTAAATATTGCAGGTTTTTTTCGTTCTCGTCGATTTGAAAGCTTTCAGTCATATCAAAGTTGTTTTGGTGTGAAATTTAATAAAAATTTTTACCGAAACAAAAAACCGTTTTTCTAATTGAAAGTTTCGACATATATATATATTTATCTAATAAATAGTCGAAATATTGTAATTCTCCTAGAAAATCGATACCGAAAAAAAATAATTAATTTTAACATCAGCGAATTTTTTTTGGATTCGCATAGTACATCGAGGGTTATCGAATGGTAATTATTATATTGTGCAAAGGACTCATTCGACACCGATTTGAATAGACATTTAAATACTTTAAAAAGACATAAAATAATTTGAAAAATAGAGGAATAGTAAGAACATTTTCCAGATTTAGTTAGTTTTAATATTATATATATATGGATATACCACTGTGTTATAAGGTGGAAAGACAGC
>JANSTU010029399.1:0-12247 GCA_027564075.1 Bolitophila hybrida
ACATTCAAAGCAAAGCTCAAAATAATTTAAATATTCACAATGTTAAAGCTTTCAGTTTCAACGTTGAATATTCAAAAAGACATTGAACTTGGCTTCGACCATCTTAAAAACATATATATGCATAACATATGCGTAAATACCACTCATTCATAATTTATGCGGGATATATCACGCCAATAACTTATTTTTCTGGTGAAAGTGAAATTTCTTGCATTTTTAGGAATTCGAATCTATATTCAAATTATAATTTCTAAAAGTATAGAAAAAAACAGAAAAACACTTTTTATGTTTTTTTATTATTATTATTTAGATCTCATCAAATGCATTTTATTGATTACCAATAAAATGCCTATTGATTGATTTAATTTGTATGTTACCTTGCAAGCGCTTAAATTAGTTTTTACTCGTCCAAAATAAATAAATAAGTAGTTAACAAAATATGTCTATATATTTTTAATAATATAATAAATATATAAAAGCGACATCAGCATTTAAATTTCGTTTCTTGATTGATTAGCCTCTTCAAATCACGACATAGGAGATATATAATATAGAGATATACGAGTAAACCATTTTATTTTGATTCTATGAAAGAAAATCAATATTATTTTAAATTTTCTTTAAAATCAAAGGTGCCAATCTCTTAAAAAAACTACCTTTAAAATTTAAAAAACTATTTCCTATTATATAATAAACATAAATAGCTTTGAGCTCTTGCGAATTCAAAAACTGTTACTTTCACTAAACGAAATAGCACACTTTTGCGAATAATAATATTTAAGTATCCATAATAGGTATATAAATAAGTATTGCTAACGCACACAAATAATACGTGATTGCAATTGTGCTTGTTTTTACTTGAATATTTAAAACTACTAGTTTGTATGCCAAGTTATTTTAAAGCCGGATTTAAAAACATAACATACGGACAGAATTTCAATTGCATTATGAACGTATACCGGATTTTTTTTCTCATATTGATATGCGGATTTAATTTTCCTTTTATACAACTGTGTTAAATAATTCAAATAAGTTATTTTTATTATTATTTTGCTATATGGTAGCATAAAAAAACTGCAATTTAAAAGTAAGTCTTTGTAGTACATGAAAAATCAGGATGATTTTCAATATCGCAATATCAATTACTTTGTTTTTTTAGATAAACACACATATATATATTATATTAATTAATAATATAGATAAAGCAGATAAAGCAAGGTTCAGATCCTATATCTCTTTACGGCAATTGTGTATAGTAATCAATTATATAGCCTTAAGACAAAATCATATGGTATGAGATTTTATCACCGCAGAACAAATTAGGCCATACGATTGAGATAGAAATAATAATAGGGATTGTGCTGTTTCATTTAAATTAGGCTCCGCAGTCGGCCAGCTTCTAGTCGGCCAAGTGGCAAGTTGTTGTCCAAGTTTTTTTCGAAATGGCAATCTGATCAACTGTAAATCGAGCTTCAAATTTCCTAGTTAACGCAAATAACAAGTCCAACGTTATGTCTAAAATAATAAACAGTTGGCATCGTGTATATGTAGAAATTACCACTTTTTCAAATTGCCCACATAAAATTTAAACTTCTATTGCAAGACTACCCAGAAAGACACAAAATAATTTTATCACAAAGTTAGATGTCCAAATTATCCTATTTTATAGATGCGTGTGTATATTTAAATTTATAATGATCAATATCCAGTTATTACAAATAAAAAAACACTTATGCGTAAATAGGAGCAATAAAAGAGAGGCTTTAAAAATCTTTGGTCTTCTCGCAATCGAACATGCAGACGGTTTCATAGCAGTTTTATGGAAAATATGTGAGAAAGCGATGCCTCTAAAAAGAAGTCAAGTCTGAAAAAATTATATATTGTGTGAATAAGAATATTGCTATAATCCAGAAGAACATATACAAGAAACGCTAGAAGAAATGATGATAAAGAAAGAGACCGGAAATGGGATGTGTTTCAGAGCAGAAGAAAATCAATGAGGGAAGCTATCAGAGCTGCTAAACGTTCATGCTGGGAGAAACTCCGCAGCGACATTAATAGGGATTATTACGAAAAAAGGAATATTAGGAATCCCGCCCAAAACCTGGTAAGTGCTGATTTTGTCCATTGAAAAAAAAACCACCCGGACCAGGAACAGTTCTTGTGCAAATACTTTAATACTTACTAGCGGCGACAAAATCAGACTATGTTCTAGATGTGTACAACAGACTGTCTAAAGAAAGAAAGTATCCACAAAAATGAAAAAAACGAGATTGGTATTACTGAAAAAAGGAGATAAACCAGCAGAAAATCTGTCATTCTATTGACCACTAAGCTTGATCGATGTGGAAGGCAAATATTCTTGTTTTAGTCGCAATTAGAGATACAGGACACTTGTCTACAAGCCAGTACGGATTTATAGAGTGCCGGCAGACAGTTGATGCTATTAAGTGAGTTGTTAAAACTCCAAAAAGGATAAGTAACCATCGGATATGTGTAATGGAATATTTTATACGACGAACTCTTAGAGATAGTACAACCAGAGTGTACTGATGTAGCAATTATGGCTACAGCTATGAACGAAAACATTCTTAGAAGAAAGTTAAACATCTCTCTGAGTGTAGCGACAAGGTTGATCTAAATTAGGAGACTGCAAACAGTGTCATAAAAAACGGAAGCACTGATAATCACTACGAAAGGCAAAATTGAACCACTAGCCTTTAATATGTATGATAGTAGGGTTACTCCATACTAAACTATCATGTACTGTATACCTAGAAGTTTGTTTGGACTCAAAATTTAAATTCTATACACATATATAGACAATGTCATTAAATAAGCAGAAAAGATCAGATATTACAAGTCTAATGCCAAATGTAGGAGGCCCACGATCATCCAAAAGAAAAGTACTCGCTCTCTCAACTCTATTCGCTTCCCCGGTGTGGTACAAAACAATGAAAAGTAAATGTTTCAGAAGAAAATTTACCAGTATCATCATCCATATCGGCAGAAGCTGCTGATGTTATATCAGGAGTGCCACCTTTTGACCTAATGGTTCAAAAAAAATATTACAGAATAAACGGTAAAAAAGCCAGAGAGAGCCTTGAAACAATTTGACAGGAAAGATGGACAAATTATTTACATTGAAGGTGAAATAACAAAATAATACCAAACATCAAGAATTGTATAAATAGACCTTATGAAGAAGTTGACAACTTTTTCACATGTGGTCATGGATGTTCCAGATATTTTCTGTTCAAAAGAAAAAGATAAAAATGCTATAGAGATTTAGACAAGCAATCGCACTGACGTATTACGTTAGCGGTGTGATGTGTAAAGAGATAAATAGGAGGTGGTTTAAGTCAGTAAGAATCAGACACTACCTTCAAACTAGGCAGCAATAGGCTAATAACCTGTTCTGCCGAATCATTTTATATGGATAATATTGAAAAGTGGTTGATCACAGGAAAGTATTCAAGCAGATATAGCATAAAATTATTATAAAATATATAAAATCTATTATCGTCTTTCATTAGTTTCCATAAATACAAAAAGCATTTTGGAATATTTTAAAAGAAAGTATAAGCTACATAATATGCATTTTAATTACAACAATTAAAAACACAGCACTTACGTTCTTCACTGTAGCGTTGGAATATCAAAGCATCTCGTTGCCGCATTAGTCCGTCAATCTGCTCGAGTAATCACTAAAATCGCCATTTAAAATAAGTTATTTCAGCGCGTATATCCGTTTGCCTGTATAATATAAACAATGCCGGTCTTCAGTTTCACTCACAAATCTGTCACTTCAACTATATAATAAAAATACAAATAAATTACTTTTGGTTAAGAAAATCATACAAAATCGCAACGTGATCGCGTGCGCTACTTAATTATTCATGCCACCTCACACGTATTCATCCGCACTTTAAAATATACTCGTATACAATTATACACAATAAGTGAAGTAGTATATTTATTGTATTGTTCCTGTTGTCAAACAGCTAAATAGCGCGATCATGCCGCGTGCGCGAGCAAGTAAACACAAAAAAACAATTTCATTTATATTAAGTCATTAAGATATTTCTAAAAAATGGTACATGTGTATTAATATGCAAATTACAAAATAACCGAGTCAGGCAGTTATTCAGTCTGCTCGCCCTCGCATGTATAGTGTGTCTAGCTTGCTACAAAAAGCAATTAAATTAAATATTTACAGAATATTAAATAAATATAGCATATTAAAAAGAACTCAATAAAATAAATGAAAGTAAATTATTATTGCTAATTAGCGATATACACGTAACGCCAACTAACACTAATATAATACGCGTCATGCTATATTTTTTAGTCTATTTGAATTTACAATATTTATATATTATGTTATATACGAGTATGTATAAATGTTAAGACGAGATAAAACACATGTGTAATTTTTTAAGTTATGTTTTTTTACAGTTTAACCAAGTCTTGATCGGGCTCGCTTCAATGGAAAGGAATGTTGTACACACACTTAAGACCGTGTATTATATGGTGTTCGCTGAGCGTGCTCACAGGGCAGGCTTATACCACCGTGTCAACAGATCACATGAGTTTGGTCTTAGCATATACTGGAGATCGTATATATGTATAAGCGCAGATGTTGAATATAAAGTAATTCAAATAAATGTGTCGAGGACACTGCACTTTATTTTAACTTGATATGCGATATGAAATTAAGATTCTCAAGATCGCCCCTTTTTGTTTTTATTATGTACTAAAAGTAGTATAAAATCCTTCTAAGTTATACAAACAGAAAATCAATACAAAAAGAATGAAAAAAAGACTTCTTATAATTTGCTTACTAACTCTTTTCAGCACAACAAATCAACGCAAAACTAGTTATTCTCACATTTAAAGATTTAAACACATAAATAGATTTCGTATAAGTATATATATATATATATTATGTTTATTATATGGTATATACAAGATAAGTTTTCTATTATGTCTGTCAGCGCCGCAGAGCAAAAGAAGCTGCGCTCGCACATACACATAGCTACACAGTAAATGTTAACAAGTTGAAGATGTCTGAATATTGTATTATAATTTACCTTGACATATGCGAACGGTGATTTTTGTGTAATGTGCACGCGGATTGAATGTGTGCGCGACCATAAAAGACGCATCTACAGTTTACATATATAATATATGCATTTTAATATATAGTATTCAATTACTCACACTTGGTAATATTATTTGCGTCGAGAATGTATTATATGTTTAATATGCATTTTATCGAACATCCATGGCAGATGATTTCTCACACTTTTCAATAACACGCTAAATGCATTTTAGATTGGTTGTGTTGGTATTTGTTATAAATGATGAAGATCATTATAATTTATTTAGTAATAGAGTATACAAAACATTTTACACTTGCTATATTCAGTGGAAATCAATTCGAATTGATATGAACAACATATATTCAACTGGTTTTAAACCATTTTTTGCAAAGCATATTTTCCAACAATATAAAACCTCTTTCAAACACAATTTTTTATAATAGTGAGGGTTTGTGATAAAAAAACGTATAGTTTGTAAATGTTGTCGAAGGGTGCCTAGTTCGATTATAACTGCGACACATTTACATTTATTAAGCATAAGAAAAATATCTTTAAAGAATGCCCTAACTAGATCTATTAAATTCTATAAAAAAAAAACAATTTCAATAAAAGGTCTAGACTACTTTCGGAAAATCGTAAAAAAAAAATTACGAAATTCGATATTCGGAATCGTGAATCATCAACGCCATCATATATTTTATACAGAGTGCGTGTGTATATGTTAATTGATGGCATTAATGTTCCGTTATTCCAAATCAATAAACTATTTCAGAAATAGGCTATTAATAGCCAGAGGAACCTACTGATTTAAAGTGCTAGCCAGGCCAACGCGTTAACCCACTCTGCTATGGCTATGGTTTGTTTCTATAAGCATAACATTATGTCCTTGAGAAAGTTTTATTGTTATATATACTGAATGTCGCTTATAATAAAATGCGATTGACCAATTTCTATTTTTGCGAATTTCGATTTTTTTTTTTTTTGTAATTATTAGGTTTAATATTGAATTTAAAAAAAGAATAAAATTTAAACATCGACCGATTTGGCTCAAATTCAAACCATATAATATATTTAATAAAAAGAAAATCTTTGGAATTATTTTTTTAGGTGTCGCTGCATATTCTAATCACAATTTAACATTTCAGTATTCGATATTTCAATGTGATGTACAAATGTTTAGAAATAAAATAAAAAGCTGAAAAAGAAAAAAGAAAAACAATAGGACGAAGAAGGAAAGGAAATAAAATAAAAAGAAGTGAAGAACGAAACGAAAAAGAAGAACAATAAGATGATGAAGAGGAAATTACATTTATGTTTCACGTCATCTATTTTGTATCAGTTGTCAGTAGGAGAGAAAAAAAACGAACGAGATTTTTTAATTTCTATGAATGTTAATTTGAACTCCATAAAACAGTCACTGCAAATGCGATATTCTCAAAACAATTGCTAGATATAGGTTATTGCAATGGCAACATTATTGTAAAGTTGGATCACCAATCGTTCGGCTACGAAACCTAAATGCACCAAAATTATGTAACGGAACGCGGTTGGTTGTCAAGAAAATATTAGGTAACATTATTGAATCGACAATTATCCATGGCAATTTTTTTAACAGAAAGAGAATATTGTCTACACGTTGGCTTTACAACAAATTACTTTAAGATTTACTTTAAGATCAGACGAACATTGTATTATGTGAAATAAAATTTAATTTATTAAATCGAAAATAAAATGTTCATTTAAAATAATATAAAGAATTTCATTTTGTGCTTATATAAATAATTTGTTTTAAATAATCATAATAAAATTCTAGGCGCGTCTGAAAAGGATAATCGTCAGTTTCCGGAATAAATGCCCGATGTGACTACGAAGACTTTGTCTAAGAAAAGGGGACATTTATATGGACCAATATCGCGTACGATTTAATTCAATTTTATTACAAAAAAACACATCCAATAGAGATGCCTCTCTAATAAAAAACGAAATCTGTTAAAATATGGTTTATATAGTTAAAAACACGTTCTTCTTGTTGTATCTGTTTCCTAGATTCAGAAATAAAAGAATACATTCATTTCTTATTGTTTGGTTAAGTTTACATTTTTTATAAAGTTGATATAATTAGTTTGTTTTTGACAAGTATTTCTGTAGTTTTAGTAAATCTTTATGTTAACTAACATTTTTATTAACCTAATTAACATTGACATTTCAAGTAACAATTCAACAATGCAAAGGATAAAAGAATATTATAATTGTTTAGGTAAGATATAATATTTATCCCAATAAATAAAACGTCTAATTTATATTTGTATAATATTAATTTTCGACCTTGAACAATTATGTGCATTTTTCTTACAAATTGAATTGCATAAACTTCCACTAAAGTTACAAACAGTTTCTGATTAAAGATAGCAGCAAGGCGCTAGGATCGTATAAGGAAAGAATAACAGCATAATTTGTATTACTGATGTCAATATTTAACAAAGACAACATTGCAGGAATGTGTATTTGAAAAAATCGTCCCATTGTATTTTTGTATTCAAATTGATGGTAAATCTCTTTTAAAGGGTGGTGAGAGGATATAAACTTTGAAGACTGTTTATTAAATATTTAAAAAAGAAATTAACTGACATCCGTTTTTGTGACTTTAAGGGGAAAAAACTAGGTTTATATAATTTTTTTTATTTACGGTGAAAGGGAGATGGTTAAAAAATATCACTCTTCCACTTTATGTTTAAAGTGAAAAGTTATAGGAAGAAAGAAATATTGTAATCTGAAAAGGGTGAAGTGGTAACAAATATTTCAAATATCTTTCAATTAATAAAAAATACAACATTAAATCTGAAATCCCTTTTTACATTATTTTTTTATTCCTCTTTTATATATTCTTTTTTATATTTATGTAATTATATGTATTCTTATAACCTGAATATTGATATCAAACAATTTAAGGAGTTCACAATGTGCACTTATAAATCATAATAATCATAATCATAATCTCATGTGTGCATTTATTTTTGCATGGAAAATACGCATATCTATTTTGCTATGTTATTTTCGGAATTGTATATAATCAACGACATAATACTCTGATTGTTCTATACTGTGTATGTTGATTGATGGCATCATACGTACGTACTTTACCGAGCCAGCATTCAGCGTTGGATGACAAAAGTTTAGAGTTAAGTCGACAGTCTATCTTGGATCACAGGTAAATCGAAGTTGCAAGTCTAAGTTTTACTGAACTTTATTACGAACAGTCGATACATATGGATGGAAGAGTGTCGCCTATAAAGTTTATCACAATTTATTCTAACTTTCTCAATAAAATGATTTGGCTTATTATTATTCGACCAAACACAATCCGGCAAATTGAGATTCTGCCGATGGACTAACACAGATAATATAATAAGCTCGTAAAATTATAATTAAACAAACATTTAGAAAATCATTAAAATCAAAACATTTCCAAATATATATAGTATATATATATATGTATATTGTATATATGTAATTCAATAATAATGAACTTTTTCTTATAATTCAATTGAATCAATTTAAAATATTGCAAAACTTCCGAACGCTCAGCATCTTTGTACCGCCTAGACAGGAGACCTTATCCGAATAACACATATATTATTATGAAGACTTTCATCAATCAGTCTGTGCGTTCATCTCATCAATTACAGCAAAAAACGAGACCTTTTAAAAGCTTAGCGATAACAATTTGCTTGCACACACACACACACAGACACAATAAGTATATAAATTGCTGCGAAAATACTCGTGTTACATCATCTTGCGCTGTTGCACACACAAAAGGAAAAGTATAAGACTCTGAGCTCACTATTCCGCGCAGCTCCGTTCGACGCCAAGCCAGGTAATGGATCTGACAAAAAAGTATCGCTCACAAATAGAAAAAGATACAAGGCATCCAAATCAAGCGCACAAACGGAACCGTTAAGAGTTAAGACATACGTAACAATCGTCTCATCGCCGATTAGCACACATACACACGACATACATCATCATATATTCACATATATATATATATATATATATATATACAAATACTCAAGGTCCTGGTGCGTTCTCTGCTTGCGGTTCTACACACAATTAAATTCCCACAGTTCATAATTATATACACGCATTTGTTTTTCATATTATAGTCTATAGTGTATAGAATTAGATAACATAATTATATCTACGTGCGTGCATATCTGATCGGCAATCGCTCGCACAGGTCGTAATTAAATGGCTGTGCTCACAGTCTGGCACGAGTGCCGTACATCAAACAATCCGCAAGATGAGCATGCAAGATTATACAAGTATACATATATGTCTTTTAATTTAACCGCATTTTTGTTTACCGGTATATATACTACAGTACACTACACTACACTACAATCCGCGGTCATGAAGCGACAGCAAAAAGGCGATCTGTCTGTGCGCGAGTTCCACGTCTTAAAGAAAGTATGGGAACCAAACCACATAATATATTATTTATGTTTGTACATATTGTCTATATATCAGACATAACCTTTTGATCTATAAATTCATAAGAAATCTTCTTTGCAAAGCTCATCTCTCACAAACTATCTATATAATATTGTATATATACCGTATAACCGACACGACATTTGACATTTAGATTCTCAGGCAAAATAACATGTTCAAACGATCCGAGCTAAAGATATTAAACGGTTATATAACGATGATTTCCAAGTATGTTAATGTTTATGTATTTGGATATACCTATATATACTTTGTACAGAGTGCAAAGTTAAAAGCATTAATGTTACTAATAATATAACTTTTAGCAATCCTCACCCTGTGCATTTATACCTGTTTAGCTTTATGCAAGAGGTAAGCCTGGCAGAATACAGACGCATACATCAGCAATACTACAATATACTATCAAATATTTAGTGTAATTATGCAATAGTATAAAAACACAATATCATTGTATTAAAATTTTATACTAATCCTACAATCACTAAACAATTAACACCATTTTTACTTCAATTTTGCGTTATTACGTTTTTTTAATATCGATTGATAGTTAAAAGAAAAACCGTTATTTGAACCATTCGAAAAAGCAAAGTTACATTCCAATAAGTCATTTGTAATGAAAGAATTGTGAGCCACTCGGTTCTTGACATTCTTAAAGACGTTGATTTTTGCATAATTTTCATGAAAAATATGCCGAAAAATTTGAATCGCCAAAATAGCATACATTGCAACGTCTGCAATCGTGATGTTGAAATGAGCCAATCAATTTGAAAATATTTTTATTCAACTGTTGTTACCAAAATAAAGCTTCATACTACAATTAGTAAGTAGTAGTAATTTTGTTAGAATACATAATTCTGGACACCAAAAAGATAATTCTGGATTATAATGTTTTTTTTAAATCTTTTTGAAACTTTAATAAATTTAATGCATTTTTTAAAGTTTAAAGTTTATCTCTTTTAAAGAAAATATTATAAATATCCAGTAATTTTTTAAATACATTTGAATTGATGGAACTATATTGAAAATTTTAGTATGAAACACTTGATAGATTAATTCAAAATGTATTTAACTTTAATGAAAAGCATTGCGCGATTTTTGTTCAACTTCTGCACGATTTCGTACATATTTCGTTATTCACACAGCCAGACAATATATTACAATTTACACCAAAATAGCCGTTTTTTAATGGCATTTTTTCTTTTGTATTGGAGCGAATAATCATTTTTGGTTTTCTTAAGAAGTGTATTCCACCGAAAATATGTTTACTTTTTTATTTTTTTAAATATAATATACAACTAATGCAAAGCGGATAAAAATTAAAAAAATATCACAAGATAAGGCCCAAATGTGTATCGTTATTTCTAGATGTTTTTATTCGATTTGCAACTATTACGGATTAATTATATTTGATGAGTCTCGAGATGTTCGTGTCTAACATCGTAGTTCGATTCGCAACTTCTTTGTCTCTGGATTTATGGCGTCATTTAAAGAATGGTAAAAAAGTTATTATGGACATTTTTAATCAACTTTAATGAAATTGAAAAAGCAAAAAAGCGAGGCGATTAGCTAGAAAAAAGACTTATATGAAGACTTAATGGGTTGTCTCACATTGACCGGTCGATAAAATCAATAAAAATATTTGAGATTGTACGAGCCTTTTTCTAACTGATTTCCATTCGCGCGAACAACAGCAAAAACGTAGCAGCAGCTTTAATCGATCGTTAGGGAAATTTATGAGAACACTCAAAACAACAACGAAAGCTTCAACGCTAGAGTTTGTAATTTCACGTCCAAACACAATCGGCCAGCAGTTCGCTGAAACACCGCAGTTCTGAAGCTGCAACAGTAGCTGAATAGCACGAAGAGTAGGGATACCATATTAATTGTAAGTAATTTTTTACACTTTTTTTATTTTAAGTAAGAAATAAATAAAATACTGTACTGTAAATACTGTGACCGGAGGACATGAATAAAAAAAATACTACTCCACGAATTGGTTTGAAAAACTTTTAGGGCTTATTGAATATCTTCGCATTTTGATTTTTCTTTTTGAAATACAATTGAATAAAACTTCTACAAAAAATATTTATATATTACATTAAATAATCTGCATTATTATTGCCAAAAAATAAAAAATAGCGTATTTCGCGTATTTAAAATGAGATAACCGACATTTCGGTCTGCCGGGCAGGAACGAACCGACGACATCCCATAAACCAACCAACGCGCTACCCCACTCGGTTATGGCTATAAGGGCACTCTATTGGTACGTTTTTGAATTTGGTCGTATGACAACACCAAACGAGTTACAGACCCGAAATTTCGACAGTTCATTAGTCATACCATCCGCGGCACTAAACTGAGTCTGAGGAGAATACTGCACAAAGACCTCGGATTATTTTCCTACAAGATCCAGATGACTCAGGAGTTAAAAGCAAATGACCAACCGCTTCGATATCAGTTTGCTGTGTGGGCTATAGACCAGCTCAATAATGACGTCGATTATGGTCGAAAAATCATCTTTTCGGACGAAGCTCATTTCCATCTCGGCGAATATGTAAACAAGCAAAATTGCCGGATTTGGGGCTCGGAACAGCCACACACAATCGTAGAGAGACCAATGCATCCTC
>JANSTU010029410.1:0-26445 GCA_027564075.1 Bolitophila hybrida
TGTACATTCTGCACCAGATGTAATTTCGCGCTTGCACAATTCTGCGTGTATACCTGTCCTATCGCATTTCACATTGAATATAGCCATTACACTTGCCTGGACATGTATGCCACACGAAACACACGCTCTAGACAATCCCTCTAGCAAACTAAACAAGCCAGCTATTCAAACTATGTAATTATTATGTCTACAATATTTTGATATGATAACTAAGTGAAAACACAGCAGCCAGTACAACACACAAATTATACTTGTATTTAATCTATATATGTGTATATGTTATACATATTACAAAAATGTCTGGTGATTATGTATGCATGAGGATAAACGATTATTTCATTATAAATTACTTGTATTTTTTGTTATAATTATGCTACTCGTGTGTAAAAAGTATATTATGAAATACAGATTTTTTTATATATTATCTAGTCTTATAGTTTATGTTCTTAGTTGTTTTTTATAATTTATACTATTATATTTAACTTATTTATAAATTAGTAAACTAGTTTTTGGTACCTAAGAATTTTTGTTTTTCTTTTTTATAAAAGGGCAATAATCATAATCATCATAATAGCAACTCGAAATAATTAACATATTCCATTATGCGTCTTTTTTATTAAATTACACTAGGCGCCAAAAAAAAAATGTTTCATATCCCACTATACTTTTATGGTGATTTTCATATTATGGGATTTTATTTGTTGGTGAAAATTTACGCCGTGTTCGTCATTGACAACACCATGATTCGGGGGGGGGTATCAAAGTGAAAATGTAAGAAATGGATCTTCAAAGAAATAGTAACATAATATTTTGCGTAAGGCATCTGCCGTTCTCGGTAGAAAATGAGTTTCGTTCTTTCATAAGATGTGCAAGTAATTGCGAATTTTGTATTAGGTTCCAGATCTCTCACAAAATTCCATTTGTCTCAGAAGTTTCAGCTGTTTTTCCGTTTGAAAATGACTATAAAAACGGGTTTCAATTGCCAAATTGGACTCGGATTCATTTGATCCGAAATACGGGCCCGGCCCGAAATACGAGCCCAGGTCCGAAAAACAGACCTAGGCCCGAAATTCTAAATAAATAAAAAATAAATAAATTTTTTTTTTAAATTTTAATGGATTCTTGTAATATTTTGGCAAAAATATATTTTAAAGAAAGCAAATCTTTAATCTTTATTATATATATCAGGGTCTGGGCTCGAAAAACGGGCTTTTTTAAATCTCGAGCCTGGACCGAAAATCGATTCTGAGTTGGATTTCGGACATAAGCTCGAAATACGGGTTTCAGGTTTTTGTTCTTTATATGAATATTTGCAATTTTTCATGAGAAAGATGGCTCATTCGGCTAAACGGCCTATTTGGCTAAACGTATTTCGGTTAAGCGGCTCATTCGACTAAACGGCACATTCGGCTAAACAACCATTCTGCAAACCGACCATCCGGCTAAAAGTTTGATTCGGCAAAATGACCATTCGGCAAAATGACCATTCGGCCAAATGGCCCATCCGGCTAAACAGCCATTCGGCTAAACAACTCATTCGTCTAAATTACCATTCGGCTAAACGGCATTCGGTTAAATGACATTCGGCTAAAAGACATTCGGCCAAACGGCTCATTCAGCTAAATGACCCATTCGGTTAAATGGCCAATTAGGCTAATTGGCCCATTCGGCTAAATGGCATTCGGCCATTCGACATTCGGTCAAACGGCTTATTCGGCCAAACAGCATTCGGATAAATAGCATTCTGCCAAACGGCATTCACCCATTGTGTGTTGTGGGTTTTAAGAATTATGGTAGTCTAATGGGGATTAATCGTGTCAACAAGTGTCTAAAATGACTCCCATTTTAGTTTATGTGGTTGCTCTATAAAACCCAACCAAATAAAGAAAGAAGTCTTGAAAAAAATCAGACGATCTTGCAGTCAAATGAAAATTGTCCAAAGGAGAAAATAAATTGCACGAAAGAGTCTTCATAATGTCCATTTTTGGTCGTATTGTTGTGCATACATTTGCTGTTCCAAGAAGATATTGATCATGGTTCTATCTTGGAGCAACCGCATTTCCTCTGTAAACAAAGAACCAAACAGTGCCATGGATAGAATGCAATAGATCTTCGTGAATTACAAACGGATTTTGAATGCAACTAGAACTAATAATATTGAAGAATTATAATTATAAAAAATAAGTTTCGGGAGTCTTTTTGCTTCTTTCAAAACTTAAAACCTCAATTTAAAAAAACACATTTTAGGAACATTTAAGAATATTCTATTCACTGATTACTTTTTTTATTTTTGTGCAACACTGCAGTTTATAGAGTCTGGTTTTTTTATAATTGTCAATAAATCAAATTAGAATGTATAATAAAAATATCATAAACATTTGAAACTAATTTTAATTATGCAAACGCAAGATAAAATTGTCGATATCGTGTAATTGCCCAGACTAACTATTAACGATGTCTCATTAATTCTCACATTAAATGCATTCCTTTAGTGTTATTACCAGCGCTCAAACACTTAAAAACACTCTTACACACACATTCAAACAATCTCACCGGTTGCGCATTCAAATTGCATATAAATTATATCTACACAATTTAAATAACTACTTAACGGACAGCGCGCATAAATCTTAATAAATTCTAAGACACAGAAAAACTGCTCCAGTTATTAGCGGCTGTGTGTCTCTCTATCTGTGTGTGTATATGCATATTATCCAATTCGAAGCAGCAGTGCCCACCAGTCCAAAAAATACGCGCAAAAAAATGTAATTTCACTATCACTTGTTACCGCATGTACGCTGTGCTGCGTTGCGTCGGTCGTCGCAGAAGTGCGCCTGCTCGGCTGACTCTCAGCATATACATCATCACCACCGGTACCCGAGCATGCAGTCAGTCCATATGCAAAACGGGTTTTTCGTTGAACCAGTTAAACGCACCGCTGAACTGCTTGAATATACACTACAGAATAATTACATACATATGTACCCATACTGCAAAACATATAGTATGGTATATACATTTCACCGAGTTTGTCGTGGTTACGTCAATTCTGGGTGCGTGCTAGCAAGACTTACCCACCAGAGCGATGACCTTGCGCAGGCATACCGAAAATTCTTTTCATTTCTCTTTCTTTCGTGGAATTATTATAAGAAAACTGGATCGATTATTTTGTTTGCGTGTGGTAATTATATATTAACATAATATTTTGGGCACTTCGCACTAACACATAAACAATAAACATATACAATTGTACAAACATCAGAAATTGATCTGTAGGTAGTGCTTGTAAAGGTTACTGACGACAAGTGCGCACGATACCTTGAGATAATTCAGTCAGTTTGGTGCGAAAACCGCTTTTACGGAGATTCGCATTCGGGTCTGGACAAGATGAAAGGTGTATGTGCGTAATTATTTTTTGGCAAGGGTGAGAGGTCTTACGATCGTTACATATCGATATCATTGTTAACCGGAAATGGAAATATCGTATAAAAGCCAATTGACAATCTTTAAAAAATCGTAGTCTGCTTCTTACTGTTTACCGAGTAACATCTCTTATTACAAATTTAAAATGGCATTCAAAGTATGTTTAAAGAATATGCTGAGTTTCAATTAAATTAACTTAACCAATATTATTTACCTTTCAGTTCATTGCTCTGTTCGCTTTTGTCGCCATCGCAAGCGCACAACATCATGGATACCAACAACAACAGGCCTACCATGGCGCCCAGGCTTACCAGGCAGCTCCAGTCTACCATGCTGCACCCGCACTAGTGCATTCTGCCCCCGTGTACAAGCACGTTGAGCACGAGGCACCAGCCAAGTACGATTTCTCGTACTCCGTCCATGATGAGCACACCGGTGACATTAAGAACCAGCAGGAGTCCCGTGATGGAGATGCCGTACATGGATCATACAGTCTGGTCGACTCTGATGGTTTCAAGCGCACTGTAGAGTACACTGCTGATGCTCACAGTGGTTTCAATGCTGTCGTTCACCGTGAACCTCTGGCACATGCCCAGAAGCACATCGTCTCAGCTCCAGTTGCCCACTACCAGCACGCTGCTCCAGTTGCTCACTACCAACACGCTGCTCCAGTTGCTCAATACCAGCACGCTGCTCCAGTTGCCCACTACGTTGCCCCCGTTGTCACTAAGACCATTGCTCCAGTTGTTCAATACCAACACGCTGCCCCAGTTGCTCAGTACCAGCACGCTGCTCCCGTGGCCCACTACACCGCACCAGCCATTAAAGTTTTGGCTCCAGTAAACCAGTACTCCTCTCATGCTGCTCCCCTCGCCAAGATCGCTCAGTACTCGCAAGGCGCTGCTCAGGTTTCGTACAACGGTCCCTCCTCCAACTACCACTACTAAAAACAAGGATATAGACATGCATTGCGTAACCGACGCACTTGTTTTCCTGTATATAGCCGAAATTAGCAAATTTTCTAGATTTTAAGTAACATGAATTATAAAAGTGTCCCACATTAAAATACACAAAAACAATTTAAAATGTTTTTTTTTATTATTATACATACACTAATATTTCCATAGCCATAGCCATAGCCGAGTGGGTTAACGCGTTGGCCTGGCTTATGGGAGATCGCCGGTTCAATCCCGGCCGGCAGACCGAAGTGTTTTTCGAATGTAGCACTTTTGTGAAATAGGTTATTGATTTGGAATAACGGAACATTAATGCCATCAATTAAAATATACACACGCACCCTGTATAGAACAATAAGTGTATGATGGCGTTGATGATTCACGATTCCAAATATAAATAGCAAGACAGGTCTCGGTGCCTAGAGATATCTCAAAAATATGCGCATTTGCCCTGCAAAGTTGTTAGAGTCGCGTCAGGGCAAATTAAGACTCCTAACCATCGGGGATGTGTCGTGAGTGTATCTCCAATAGGAGTAGCACAGCACAAACAGCACATTAGCATGAACTGACCACTCGTGTGAACCCGTAATGGTCAATGAATCCGGTATGTGACATCGCACACTAGCCCTATGTCCCACAAGGGATAACAGGATCTAATGAGAACTTCAACAACCTATCCATTGAAATAGTACATTTAATGTTCAGGGTTCAGTGCGAGTGCACTGATATATTTTGGATTGGTTCATATATAGTGAAAGAGTTTTTTCAATCATGTTTGCCCCAATTTGTGTTACATCATTCCACAAAATATGTAAGATCAAATAAAATCATAAAACATGTCCATTAACTAAACAAAAATAAATATCTGTTATTGTTAAATCTAGTCCTCTAGATTATGTTAAAGTTAGGTTCCGCATGTATGCTGTACCACAGAGCAGCAACTGTAAGTTGTACTACTCTGAGGCGACAAAGGAGACGGCTATCGAGTTTAGTACGAGTGCATAGATTTTTTTTATATTGCATATATCTAGTACAAGAGAGTAGTGGTGTACTATATATTACAATTGACGGAGATCATGCTGCTACGTATGCTAGCCTGTTGAAAAACGAGCGGACTGTTTATCTTCTGAGGACACACAGAACTATTTCACAACATTTGAAAACCTTAAAAATATATTAGGAAAGCTTAACAACAAAAAATCTTCTTGGAACGACGGCATTCCCAACGTTGTACTAAAGATTATACCGGATGCAGTCGTACGGAGGTACTGCGTGCTCTTTAACAACTCGCTTAATAATTGTTACTTTCCACGCAAATGGAAAAAAGCCAACGTCATTCAGATCTCTATAAAAATTAATAGCGGCTTGATCCCCCTGAAGCCTTTCTATTCCTGGATATGAAGGACTATATTCAAGATAGAAATGGTATACCTATCATTTACCACATAACACGAAAACCGACTGATAAACGAATTGTACACAGTGCAGCAAACCTACAGGCCGGGCTTCTGCGCTTTAATACGGCACTGCCCGCTCAGGTTCCAAACAACTCTTCGCGAGACCTATGGTGGCTTCGATCGAACGAGGCCTCAGAAAACCTGACGATACGGTATGTCAGGTATTCTTTTCGTCCCTAAATGTACCCTTGTGCACCAAACCACAGAAATGTAATAAAATCATGTATTAAAGAATGTTCCGAGTACACGAATCAGTGTCTGTGTACATTTGTTACACCTATGTAGTCCTTAGCTTTATGTACTTAGATTTAATATGTAAAATTATAATAAAAGCCTAAAAAAAAGCGAATCCTTAAAAGAGTTCGCCGCCCAGTAGGGGATGTTACAAATATCACCCTTAAAGAGGGGGACACCAAAACGGGTAATTAAAGTTAGCGCACATGAACCCCCTTAAAGGGGGTGTTTAAAATGTTGGTAAAAAAAATAAAAAAGATTTAAAAGGGGGTATTAAGTCAATAGATAGGTATTTTTTTTATTTGAGGGGTCAATAATTAAAGTTGTTAACGCAAGCAGCCATACTATTTTGAGATCTGTAGAAGTTATACATTATGCCTGATGATAAAGTTAAAAATGTAAAAAAAATACAAAAACAGAAAATATAATAGTTAATAGCAAGTTTTTTATATTCTAGCATTTAAAATTTTAATGAGAACACGTTTTTTTTCTTGAGTTTAATCGTGTAAGCGCATTTTTTGATTATCCCATCACAAAGCACATGTTAACTGAATAGTTTAATGTGTAAAAGTTTATTTTTCATCTAATCCTGTGTTGGAATTTTTAATTTTAAAAGGATTATTGCATTGTTGATTTTTTTATTTTTTTTCAGTGCACGCTTTTGAATTTATAAGAGGTCATTTTTGGATATATTGGAGCACATTTTTGAATTTTTTAGAGCAATTTTTTTTAGAGCATACTTTTTTATTTGTGGACGTTTTATATTTATCGGTGGACGATTTATTTTGAGCCTAATATTAATAATAATAGTAAAAATCAAAAAATATATTTGCTATTTTAATTCTAACAATTGTCTTATAATCATCGTATTTCGTATTTATTATTTAAAATTGTCGAAACTTTCGGCCAGAATAATATCCAATATCATTATAAATTATGTAGATTGCAAAATATGGTCGTCTTTTTTCTAAAGTTTATATTTATTTGAGATTTGCACAGTGTCTTTGACATTGTTCTGCTTGGTTGAACTTAAACTAACCCTCCGAATCTGGAACATCTCTTCTCCATGACTCGACAATATAACCATTGACTTGATTAAAAACTGGCCAAACACACATTGTTAAAGTGTCGGAAAATGCCCAGTAGAATGGAATAAGATGATTTCAAACCATAAACCAGGTAAAGATCAATATTTGGCTTCATCATATCCTACCGTCCAAAATGCAATTTCGAAAGGTCTGGTCACTGTCTGGCGATCCAGGCATCTGGTCAACTGAAAACTATTTTTCAAAAACCTATAAGTGTTGCGGACTTTATGGACAGCAGCGACAATGTTGGCAGTAGCCTTCACTATAAGATTGTTCGAATGATCGGTTCTATTTTAAAAAAGCTCACAGAATTGGATTTCAAGGCCTGGCGCAAGGATTAATTACAGAAGAAATTACAAACAATTTTTTTAACGGAATAGATAGATTCCAAAGTTGATACGAGAATAGTGGAATAAAAAACAGATTTTCTAGTGTTTTCGAGGAAACGAGGAGACAGTGTTCTCATCGTTTTGTCTGTTGTACTATGGAAATTAAACATACTACTTGTTTGAAGTACCTGGGAATTATCTTCGAACCATAACTATCCGGACAGCGTAACATAATTGAAATGCTATTTATTTTCCAAGCAACAATTTGAGCACACTATCAGTGGCGGGCACTGCAGATTTGCTTGACGGATTGTTAATACAACGCACACAACTACAATAGGTAACCAGGCAATTCTAATTCTAAGCCCATATTGCGAGTGCACTTTGTATCGTATTAAAAAGATGAAGATTCAGCAAATAATTGTACTTAAAGCGTGCATATATCATTAAATATCTATGAATTCTTCTTCTTGTTTGAGTTCATACAGATGATATTTTATCTATGCAATGCAGCTTAGACTTTCCAGCGATTCATCAACAACGTGTTGAGCGGATTGTATTCTGCTTCGCATAACTGAACGATTTCGACTTTACAAACTGTGAAAATAGTTCAAATGCGATTTAGTTCAAGCAACGCTCGAGTGTAGGCACAGAACTTTTAAATATGCCATGACGATTTGCATTATAGACGGAGGCCCTCACCAGCATCTTTACAAGGAGGGTATTATAGCCGAGTTGGAGTACGGCACGTCACTACGAGTACGGGGCGAATTCCTGGGAATTTTCAAATCTATTGGTAGAAAAGCGAAGAGATATTTCTTTAACTGAAATTCTTTAAATTGTAAAGGGTGACCCCAACCTAATAGAATTTGGAGAAAGTGTCATAAAAATTAGGTCATTAAAAACCGCCAAGGAAGAAATCGTCGGAGCTCTATCTCTACAGCTTGCTCCCTTCGAAAGTAATGAGTCCATAGTTTAATGGATCAGCAAAGAATACATGATGCAATTCGATGAAGTAGTGGCAACTACGGAAAAGCATGCACAAATCCCCAAAGAGTTTTGAATGTGAAGATAGATAGATTTATTTTTTGAAGTAGAAAATACAATTTTCGTGGCACGCAGACCATAATGTTGGACCATTGTGCAACTTTTTTTTTGTATTGATCCTCGTGTGAAGGTCCATGATCATCTTCCGATAACGAAAGCTGTTATTCTCTTGATACTCGATTCCTTCATGAAATTGTAGTTACTGGTGTTAATTAAGAAAAGAGAGTCACTTTTGTTAGGTTTACTAAATATAGATTTAGCTTGTCTACACGTGTCAAGTGACTCCCATTTCAGTGTATGAAGTTTATTCATGTGTGTCTATATGGTAGTTCTCCTGTAAGACCGGGAGATTCCTAAAGCAGGTTGGGATCCAGAAGAGCTCTACTGAATTTTGTAGGGCTAGAAGATCAAGTGTGTACTGACATTATTTTACCAGACCTGATCTTGTTAGGTGTGTGTCATAAGCTTTCAGTGCTGCTTGACTGTCAGAAAAGAAACGTGAAGTTTTGTTTGTTATTTGTTTTTCAAGAAGGATTTAAGCAACTAGAAGAATCGCATGTATCTCTGCCTGAAATACTGTTGCAAACTTTCCAAGTATTATGTGGAGTTTTGTATGTGAAGCTCAAGAAAAATGTTACAGTAGATACGGAAAAGCACAAAAATGAAGTAGTGTGAAGGAAGTAGTGACAAAAAGTCTACAAAACTTCCGGTTAGAAACCAAACAATGTCAGCAATGTTGACAATTGTCAGCAATTTGGACATCTTCACTCTAATGCCTAATAAAAACGCTCTAAATAATTTATCGTTAATTCAATATTAATGTAAGAAATTTGTTTCGCATAGATAAGTTTTCATTAATAGACAAAATCAATAATTTTATTCCTTTATATAAACAAATTACAAAAAATGTTATTGATATGTTTATTTCAAAATTCCAATTCAGAGTGTGTATAATCACATCAAACAATATAGCTGAAAATTCAATGAGCTGAAAGTTAATTCTTTAGTTAGTAAAATATTAGAAATAATAGACTTCGTGATGCAGGTGGAGGTGTAATTTAGTATACACTCAAATTTAAAGTTGTGAATTCTTCTCCAAATCTTACTAAAGTAGTATCAACAATTATTAAAATATTTCTAGAATAAGGAAGGTTTCTATTCTGTGGTGTAATCTATCATACTTCAATAAAAAATACTTCCGATGTTGCATTATCAAATTCATCAATTTCCAATTGAGAACTTTATTGGTGAAGATTAGAATGCGAAACATTCGGATTGGTTTAATCACACTAATAATACGAATGAGAATGAGAGAATTTAAAAATATGGTATGACAATATGCTCAACCAAAGTAATATACAAATGATACAAAAAAAATAGTTTACTGTTACAAGAATGCAAATTGGACTCGTTTTAAACGACATATTTCCCAAGATATTTGTCAAAATAATCTTTAAAACTTTCTTCAATTTTAAATCTTGAGTCTTCATCTATAGATAATTATATTTTAGCACTTACTAATTTAATTATTTCTGTAATGTATAGAAATATAAAAAGTTACTATCCACCAATTAAAATAATTTGGTTTACCTAAATTTGTGATTTCTATAATAAAACATAAGAATAAAATTAAAAGAACAATTTTTCGAAGATTTATGATACATGGAAATACATTATATTCTGATCTATACCACATAAATTCGGAATTAAAATGTCTTAATATTATGATTAAAAAATCTATTATTTTGTATATGAAACAGAATTATAAAACTCGACTTGTTAACATTAAACAAAATAATAAATTTAGTGTTAGTGTTAGGTAATAAATCATTTGAACAAATTCCTTTTTTAGTTCTCGATTTTAGCTCATTATCAAATTCAACTCCAATATCAGATATAAATATTATAGAAAAACTTTTAGATTCTTTTCACACTCAAAATAACAATTTAGGTGAACAATGGCTAAATCAAGGTGTTCAACCTAAATCCACAGTTTATCTCATTCTACATCACATGCAGTTCTTTCACTTAATGAAAATATGAAAAAAACCTACAATATTCCACACGTAACTTTTAAAACCAACAATTCACATATTAAAAACGAACCCAAAAAAAAATAATATTTTACTAAATTTATGCAAAAATGACATATAAAAAGGGTGTACAAACAGATTAAGTTTTAGCGGTGGAGCAGTGGACATGAATAATTCTTATCATAAGAATGTTCATGTTGGTGTTGATGGTATACCACTGAGATTCATGAAACTTCTCTTTCCCACTATTATCCCTGTTCAGTGTCACCTTTTTAACAGTATTTTTACAACTTATGTTTTTCCAACATCATGGAAACGTGACAAGGTACTTCCTAAAAGTTTCTGTTCCAACGAAACTCGTTAGAACGTATCTCTCCGGTAGATCACTATTGGTTTGTTTTAATAATACATGTTCTAATTATGCGGATTTATTGTATGTCGGGGTTCCTCAAGGTTTTATTCTTGAATGGCGACTGCAGTATGTTCGCCGATGATGTGCAGTTAAGATTTAGCGGACCTATAGTCAGTGGCCCTGATGTTATAGCCTCCGTTAACATTGAACTTGATAGAATCAAAAATGGTACGAAGACAACGGTCTCAGACTTAATGCACTTAAAATATATATTTCTAAAACTTTATTAAATACTTCTATATGGCCTGATATCACGCTTGGTGGTGTCTCAAATATTCCTTCTGAAAAAATAACAAATCTTGGCGTAGTTTTTAATAGAACACTGACATGGTCTGATCAGGTTAGTTCCATCTGATGGTTGGGTTTACGGAGGTATTAGAAGACTCTGGAAGTTGTCCCATTCAATATTCGTCTTAGACTCGTTAAAACTCTCCTTATTCCTTATTTCACTTATGGTGTTATGTTATTAGTGTTGACGTCATTGAGTTCTGTTTTGCGACGAAAACTTAATGTAGCTTATGATGCTTGTGTTAGATTTATCCATAAAATATGAAGGTATCAACTCAGATCACTCACTCAGATTCTATCTTTGTCTGCTCTTTAGAAAAGTATTACGATTTTAGAGTGTGTCTAGCATTGTATAAGTTGATCGTGATAAAGCAACCTAACTACCTATTTAGAAAACTTTCTTGTTCCAATTCTGTACGAACACTCAAACTTAATGTAACGAGAAGACGAACATCATCTATGGACTATGCATTTTTCATTCGAGGAATTAAACTCTGGATCTCACTGCCAGTCCTTATTAAGAGAACAAATAATGTAAACCAATTTAAAAGACTGTAACATCTAATTTTCAATTTTTAATTTAAAATTAAAAGTTTATAATTTAAAATTTGAAATCCTTCTTACTATCCTCGAGTTTGGTATATAGATGTACATGATGGTGTACAACTGAACTTTCCTACTTATTATATCAGGTTTTAAAAGTGTTCTAATGTCAAATTGAATCTATTTAAACTGATATACGATTATCAGTACGCACTTTCCAAATTACTAACAATGTATAACTTAAATCAGTATTATATGTGATGAGATATTACCTTCATTTAATTGTTCACTTATTCTCATCTCATTGGATCATTTAATCCCTTGTGGGACATAGGGCCATTGTGCGATGCCGTCATGCTTATATGCTGTTTGTGCTGTGCTACCTCCTATTGGAGCTACTGTGCTCTAACACTCACCACACATCCCCGATGGCTAGGAGTCTTAATTTACCCTGACGCGACTCTAACAACTTTGAAGGGAAAATGCGCATATATGTTAATTGAAAGCATTAATGTTCCGCTATTCCAAATTGAACCGGCCACCTCCCATAAGCCAGGTCAACGCGTTAACCCAGTCGGATATGGCTATGTTGTATTTAATTGATTTGTATTTTTACTTCCCCAGATTACTAGATGTATTTGTGTATTTGTATTGTTATTATTATTATTGTTTTTTTGTAACTCTTCATTTTCTTATCTGTATATGTTACATTATTCTTGTCATAAATATTGTTATGTATACCTTATGCATAAATAAAAAGAAAAAAATGTAATTGTGACTGTAACATACTTTCACGGCAATGATTCATAGGAAGGATGGTAATGTTGCCGAGGGGTTTTTAGTTCGATCGTATTTACATCTATCAATGCCCGAAAATATCATGAAAACTCTGTATATAGCTTGAGAATAAGCTTTTTACAGTAGACCTAGAGTAACTACGGTGCAAATATATTTTTACAAATAGAGAAAATAAACAAATATATAGTTTTATCTGAACGAATATTTAGTGTTGCGTGTTTCAAGAGCTGTGGGTTTTGAGTGTTAAGAGAATTGAGAATTGCGAGTTCGTGTTATATGTGGTTTTTGAGTGGTGTGTGCTGTACCGAAAAAACTACTTCCAAAATTTATTACATTTATTATTATTAACTATAACTATTTCTTTTTACTAGAAAGAAAAAAATACAATTTTACTCGCCCAACATTCTTATGGTAAGCTGCTGACCATTACGGATAATATTAAATACCATGGAGTAACACTTGACAGTAAGTTAAACTAAAGAAAATATGGTTTCTAATTAGAAATTCGTATAGAAATTATTTTGGGAAAATATGCGAAATTTATTATCGGTATTACCGCTTTTATTATGAAATTAAAATCGTTACATATAGTAAACAGAAACTTTATCATATGCTCTGATGGTCATGCAGCGTCCAAGTAATTGTGTCAGAATATCGCATATCGTCTAAAACTGTCCAATAATGTCTTGACCTACTCAAAGATCTTTCTGATATTTCTGATGTATGTCATTAAAATATACTTGGAAATTATGGAGCAGACGAATAGCATTCACCTGTATGGACCGCAAATCATACTTACTATATACAACCATTCGAAACAAACGTCGTAAGAATAAGAATGTCTGCTTTGTACAAAGATCGAAATGGTTTGACATTTTTCCTACATGGTATTTACATTAGTTTGTTTTAATTTTAAATTCATATAGGATGAATTTAAAATAAAAACAAACTGATGTAAATACCATGTACGAGTAGACAAAAAATTAATTTGCTATATTTTTGTTGAGTTTATTAAACTCTATGTATATTGTATAGATATAACAAAACCAATTATTTAACTGTTATCAGCTAGTTACCGAAATAATTATCAGAACACAGATCAACAAAGTCTAGCTATAAAAAGTCGATTATGGTTTGTTTAATATACAGTCTAGTTTTGTTGGTCTACTTGGTCGTTTAACCATGTTGCGTTTTTTGGTGGTAACTTTGGCCTTTGTGTCAGGTCAGCAAAAAATATTCATTTAAAATATTCTCTAAATATTTTTTATAATAAATTATAACAATAATATTAATTTTTTATATCTTTTTGTGTTCAGTGTTTGCTAAAAACATAACCATAGAGAACCCACCACCAGTTGATGAATTATTACCCGAATTTACCATGGTTCCGGACGCGGAAGGAAACCTGTATTCTGTTAATACCCTGGAAGCTCTCACCGAACCGCAACCATTTTTTACTGTTGAAAATGATGTCTTCTTTGAACTGTACACTCAACAAAATCCCAGAGATGCTCAACTTTTGCAGCCTGGTAACTTGGAATCGGTGTCAAATTCGAACTTCAATCCGGAGCATCCGACCCGTATTGCTATCCATGGATGGCAGTCAGATGGTTCTCTGACAGACCAATTTACTGATGGTATAATAGTATTTTTTAGCTATAGTATAATAGATTTATATAAATATTATATTTCCAGCTTATTTTAACAAAAGCTCCCGAAATGTGAATTTTATTGCCGTAAACTGGCAATACGGATCTAGCACTTTGAATTACCCGGCTGCTCGTAATCGCGTCCCACGTGTAAGTATCTAATTATTAGGAATAACACTTGGTATGACTTAAAATAAATAACATACAATACATGTGTGAATTCGATTCTTATAGGTTGGCACTTACGTTGCTAGTCTTATCGATGATCTGGTTCGCAACTCTGGTCTGCGCTTGGAAGACGTTATTGTAATCGGTCACAGTTTGGGCGCCCACACTGCCGGTATTGCTGGCAAGCGTGTCAGAACTGGTCAATTGCCCAAGATTGTTGCCCTCGACCCAGCGATGCCATTGTTTCTGTTAAATCTTCCAAGCACACGTGTAGCCAGGGGAGATGCTCGTAGTGTCGAGGTAATTCACAGTAACGCTGGTACCCTGGGATTCTCATCACCGTTGGGTGATGTCAGCTTTTATCCAAACGGTGGCCGAACCCAGCCAGGTTGCGGTATTGATATTGCCGGAGCCTGCGCACATTCTCGCGCTATCGAATTCTATGTGGAGAGTATCAATTCAGACACAGGATTCTACAGCTGGAACTGCGAATCTTATGAAGCGATGCAACAGGGTAACTGCAATGTTCATAGTAGAGAAATGGTTCGAATGGGAGGAGACCCTGGCAATCAGGGAAGCGTATCGGGTGTGTTTTATTTACATACAAATCGACGAGCTCCGTACGCCTTGGGACGGATTTAACAAAATTAAAAAAAACGTATAATTGACCCAATTGTTATAAAATTCAGAATGAACAAATAAAGCATAGTTAATATTTTCGACATAGTAATATACATTTTAATGTTTTGTGTTTTTATTAAAATATTTTTCTACGATGGCAGAGCCAAAACTACAAGGTCCAAATGTATTTGTACCATTTGCAAGAAAATTTGCGAAAAATCATCTCGAATGATAAGACGAACAGAATAAGATAATATAATATAAATATATAATTGGCCTAAAATATGATCTATAAAGATTAACATTTTTCATATAAAAGTGGTTGTGGGTTATCTTTAAACTTTTTAACTTGACTAGGAGCTTTCAAAAAAAAATAATATTGGAAACCAATCTATAAACCTTTCTCTTTTCTCAAACTTTTATATATATTATATACAATATATTGACTTTTCTACATATTAATACCTTTACTGACTGGAAGTATTAAAACATTTTAGTACCAAGGTCGGATTTACTTATTTGATTAAAGTATCTTAGGGAGTATGTGAAAATGTGGATCAATGGATATCTAACATAGTTGGACGTACTCAAATAGGTACTAGAACATAATGGCGAACAACAATTACAATTATTATAATTAATGAACTGCGGAGTAGGACTGATGAACTGATAAAAGCCACTGTCTGGAATTAAGGCTAATGCATTTAACGCTTGCCGTAGCAGTGAGTACATCGTCGGTGTACGGTAGTAAAGCGTGTTAAAATTGAGCGTGTTAGGTGCCAGGCTCAGTTATAGATGCTATCAGTGTAAGATGTGACAAGATGTAGGACATGTCTGGTGGTTGGGGTGATATTGCGTGTTCTATCTTATAATACAAAAATCTTAAACACGAGCTTAAGGGCTTACAGGTCTTTTGAGTGAAAAAATATAAAATTTTTGTGATTTTTTTTCTCAATAAATTGTATTTAATAAAGTGTATTTTGAAGTATAATGTCTGAAAGTTTAAAGTTAAAATATTCCAAATTCAGGAGATGACATCTATTTTGCGGAGACGAAAGTGCCTAGCATGGCCCCAACGATACCCATTTTTTTTCTTATTTAGAACGTTTTAAAGCAAAAATCTTGTTTTTCAGCACTAAAGCTATGTTTACACGGTTGGGATATTCCACTTTTGGACGTAAAATTGGCTGTACATTTCGGCCAACCGTGTAAACGGACAATTATTGTCTACCAACGTTGGAAGACATTTATTTGTCTACCATTGGCAGGTCGCTGTCTGAAAATGTAATTGACATACATCTTCCAACCGTGTGAACACTCTGCATTGGCTGTTTGTTGAGCGTTTTGACAGTCGTTTGCAGGTATTGGAACTAATTGGAAAACTTTTCTTCATAAAATGAAAATAAAATGTACTTCTGCTTTTGCAAGAGTCAACGTTTGCCGTTTCCAAAAAAGAAACAAAACATTGTGTGCATTTTCATTTGTCTACCCACGTTTGTCGACGTATCTGCCAATTTGTTCAATGGAAAATTTCTACCAACCGTTTCAAAGTACAATTTTTCATTTGCGTTAAACGGTGGATGAAAAACACAAATTTATCATTGTCAGACAATTTATTGTTGGCACCTCATTGTTAGATAATTGGCAGCTATTGACCGACCTACCAATATTTGCTGACCTTCCAACCGTGTAAACATAGCTTAATAGTAGAAAATTAAGTAGCTGCAATAGAAATAGAAAAAAATAAGTTGTAAATAAGATCGTTGGTGCCTCGGCAAATATGTGTAGAAAGTGTGTGCAAAAGTAGAAATCACTCCTGAGACTTTGTACTGTCGAATAATTATGGTTTTATTCGACTGTACAATGCATTCTGTAACTATATAATTTTGAATGGATATTTAATTAATATAGTCAACATAGCCTCCGGCAGCAAAGCAGATTATCCAAATATACTCGGTAAAGTGGACCTGTCACATATAACGACATGCTAACATAGTAATGGTATTCATACATAAAGGATTGCTTTTAAGAAGAATATGGGAGTGTGACAAGGATGTCTCTTCACGAGTTATTTAATCGCCATTTCGCCAATACTTGATGAGGTCCATGTAAAGCCAGATACACTATAAAAGTATTCTAGCACGTTTAGATCCGCTCCTGCTATATCCTTATAAGTTAACATTTACACAAGTTCGATCCCAGGCAAGGTGTTCAAAACTACTTACATCAAGCACGTTTCACTTAACTTTATATCTAACTCCATTAGAATCAACATTATCAAAAATAAATTTCAGCAACATATGTAACACATGAAAACATCATACAGTTCAAATGGCTAAATATTGATTAAAATACAAACATATACAATTATACATAAGGTTGATATTGTTTTTTATTTGCACTGATAATAGTTTAATAATTATAAACATTTATCATTACATCTTTGACCGTTCTCTGATGCCATACTGAAGCACGTGTGCTATAATTAATTAGAAAAATGCGATAAACACCTAAAAATATTTGTTGAATATGGTGTTATTTTCGAAGTACTCGTAAATAAACACATTGTTCATTGACCCATCGATATATTCAATTTATTTATACCTTATAGAATATATGTATATTATTAAGAAGTGTTGTTTTTATACATAAAATGGTGTTTTTAGTATTTTGGGGAATTGGAGGGTACGAAACAGGGATGAGTAGGTCTACTTATTAATTTTGTATTGTATTATATTAATTTTAGTAGTTTATTTGTATTTTTGATGATGATAAAGTAAATTGTTTTATTACTTTAT
This sequence comes from Bolitophila hybrida, assembly GCA_027564075.1. Taxonomy (NCBI): domain Eukaryota; kingdom Metazoa; phylum Arthropoda; class Insecta; order Diptera; family Mycetophilidae; genus Bolitophila; species Bolitophila hybrida. The sequence goes on from JANSTU010029410.1 coordinate 17,845, forward strand.
TGAACAATGGAATTTGATCTATGGCAATGAAGTATAGAATAGAATATCATTCAAATGCTCGTCACGGCTGCTAAGACACAAAAAAATCTAAAATTTGCTCCACAATTAGACCAATGTTGGGTGGGTTTATTGGAGTAAAACTTGCGTTTGAGATAGAAAGACTGATAGAAAGACTTTTCTGTAGCAGCAAAGTTTTGCATAGTTTTATAGGTATTTCAGCAAACTTCAATTAAACTTTACTGCAACAGCTATTTTTGTTAGCAATATGAGGTAAATCAATTATCTGTGTAAAAATTGCCGGTGTCGTTAAAACTAAGCAAAATATAACAAAAAAATCTAGGTTTTGTTATGGCAGCAAAGTTTTAGTTAAAATAGCTAAAATTTGGCAGTAAATTACAGTAAATTATTAGTTGAAATAAACAGCTAAAATTTAGGTACAACAGCAAAAATTGGCTACGACAACAAAAAATATAACATAAACATAAATGGTTTTCGTTAAACCAAAAAAATCTAATTTTAAAAACATATAATTATGGAGCATATAATGTTAATAAAATTGGCCAAAGAACAGAAAATATGTTAAATAAATCAAAGATACGAGCGTCTTCATCGGAAATGATAACATTTGTGAATCATTTATATATTTTAATCGATTTTTGTGAGGATGATTATGTCTATTACCGCAAGTTCATTGATTTATTTAACAAATTTAAGCATTACGAAATTTATATTCATTTATTCGATACACTCAAACCAAAACATCATCTTATGCTCCATTATACAAACTAAATGTCAACAATTGTACCATTGCATGACATATGGTCGATGCGCTTCAAATACAAACACCAAATATTAAAAAAAAATCCAAGTCGACATCTTGTCTCTTCAGGTTAAACATTTTTGTATCAGCCTATAAATTCACTTTTTCAGTACACAAAATGAGAAAAAGCTTAGTTAGGCCAGCTTAAACAATGCTGTAACAGCTAAAACTTTACTGCGTGAGCCTCTACATTCTCTTATTCAGTACACAGAGTGAGAGAAAACTTAGTTGGACCAGCTTAAACTTTTATGAAACAGCTAAAACTTTGCTTCAGCATAAATTTTACATTAACTAAAACTTAGCTGCAGCAGCTTTGCAGGAAAATTTGAGTTGGCGCCAAACTTGGCTGTCATAACCTGATTTTTTCTATGTGTTCAAAGAAAGAAGTCTGTAACAGATTCTAATTGCAAGCTCTTGGTGGCCAATGAATTCGGTTTTCCTTTCTGCATTTCTCGCAGGACACCAATAAGAATCGTCACGATAAAATGTGCCGAAATTGCAACCTCTCTTATAACACCTTTCGTACGATGATTTAATGGTTGCTTATTACAGGCCGGATAAAACGATGATGAATGGTTGCTTATTACATTGCTGCAAATGATCCACAATCTTCCAGATAATCTACGTGTCATGCCGTTCTGTTTTTATTTCGATAATCTTTTTACGAACATGGCTATGCTGACTTACCTGAAGAGTTTGGGTTTTCACGGTACAGGCATATGCCGTGATAATTTCCTTCCGAGAAAAAACTGAAAGATTTTATTAGGAAGAAATACACGAAGAAGAACAAAGAGAGAGGATACATGGAGAGCACAATCATAAAAGATTCTGATATATCTATAACCACTTGGCGACATAAAAACCCCGGGTCGACCCCCCCCCCCTTTCTATCGCATGGGTAAGAAACACATGCATATTTATTTTGATCAGTTGATTATTTACTACCCTTTTTTCAGAAACTTGAAAGAACAAATGGTGGTGGGCACTTTGGACATGGTGGCTCAATATCGCAGTTCAGAATGCTTAGATTAAACAACGCCATTCCAATATGGAGAACGTCACTCATTTCCAGTTTCGGCGGAACATAGCAAAGTATTATTGTACACAGCTTTCTTAAAAGATCCACCATGAGCAAACCCAACAGCGATTGATTAAAGCAAATCAGGCCTGGTAGTGCCTTGTGAACGTCGTCATTTCGCGTACTGCAAAACTGCCGTTGCAAAAGCCAAACACACATACAATGTGAGAAATGCGATGTTGGGTTGGCATCACGGTCAATAATTTTGAAATCACTTGATTCAAAGCTATCTATAGCGAGTTTAAATTTAAAAAAGATTTTGAAGAAAATGAAAAAGTTTTAGGTCAGGTAAGGTGGATTTATAAATAAATATTTTTCTCTAATATCGATGTTGCTCTAAAAATGTACTTGTCACTTATGGTAAATTAACATTGATCTAAATCAGGTTTGTTAGAAGACAGGCTATTTTTTGCTCAACATCAAAAATGACATTATTTAAAGACGACTTAGGAATGAAGATATTATAAGTTGTTTCAGAAGTATGAAATGTACACAACCAATTTATATTTATAGTTTTTAGTTAGATTTTTATTTATAGTCCATATTTGGCCTAGATTTTAACCCTGTGTTAAATGTTAATTGTATTCAGTATTTAAATAAGTTATGTCCAAGTTATACCCAAACATAAGTAACATAAGCTATAAAAAAATATAATCAATTACAAAGAAAGCAGTTGTTTACATAATAATATATAATTTGCGATACCAATGCAGAGGTGAAATCCGCGATACTGTAACAAAGGAAGAAACGTCGCTTTCACGTTCACCACTCCTTCTCAATTCCTCCGTCACTTCTTGTCTGCCTTCTTCAAATAATAAAACGTATATTTATGATATAATGATGATTGTTTTTTTTATTCAGTATAATACAGAATTTAAAAAAAATGTTAGAGCATTTTTTTTAAATTTTAAATGTTGGCAAATATTCCATTTCGCAACTAATGCTGCATCTTTGCCAAGTGTTGGAAATAGAGATTTATATGCATTTGATACATTAGATGGATCCATGGATGAACATTTTATCATTCGTATTTGGTTTGCGAACTGTAACACCGGCTAATTTTAATTTTTTGCGCTGCTTTGCTTGGTGTAAATTTTCTAACTGCAGGTAAACATTGAATTTCAGTTTCTAAAATTATTTGTGCAGGAAACATAATAGTTGTTGCTGCTAACGTGCGTACATTTGTATTGATCTGGTACAAATATTTACCGGCAGCATCTGGATCATGCACATGTTTTGATGGTTTTTGCTTACATGGTGGCTATAGTCACATAAAAGGGTAGAAACTCGTCCCTTGCACTGCAAACCATATTTTTTCGCATATCCAACGAAAAATATTTGGTTCCACGTTTTTTTTCCAAATTGTATAATTATCCATCGACAGCAAGCTTATTATTATTTTCCTCTTTTGGATTTCAAAACTACAATTTTTTCCATATTTAATTACTATTTGCTCTTTACTGCAATTATGCTTTGAAGAACACAATTTTGATTTAAAAAAATCATCTTTATATAGTTTTGGTATATTATTGTATGGTAACTTTAATTTAAATTATTTTAAAAAATAATGGAGTGTTATAAATAAAACAGTAAATACACATGACATTTTTTTTTTGTGCTATGTGTTATTTTGTATTAGAAAAAAACATTTAAAAAAACCGCAAAGTGTGAGTGGTGACCGTTATTGCGGCTAATTATTTAAAAAAACTTAAGGAAAGGTCGGTGAACTGTGAGTCGGTGACCACTTTTTGGCGGCAAACCGATAGGGGAGGGTATCGGTCAAATTATTTAGATTTCTAAAAGATGAAAAAATTAAACAATGTTGGGTGTCTGCAATTGGAAGATACGGGTTTGAACCATCAAAGACCTCGAAATTATGTTCGCGTATGAAAAATAATGAAAATTTTCAGATATTCTTGAAGAAAAATCACAATGTCTTTATCTGACAAAAAAATTGACTAATTTGGTTTATTAATTTAATAAAATATAAAGATATTAAAACCAACACAATGTAGACCTCAAATAATACACATATATTAAATGATTCTTCGTATGGAAAGACATAATTTCTATAAAATGATGGTATAATTATATTAACTTTTAAAATTCAGTATGTATATTTCCTTTGTAATTATAGCAATAACTCATAAAATGTGCCTCCTCCTTACTCGATAGCATTTGGTGTTGATATAGTTCCTATTCAAAACATTCCATCATTTCCCGTAATTTCAAATACATATTCTTTTTTTTTCAATTTTTAATATTTCAATATTTTTAGAACATGAATCTTGAAAAAAAACGGAAGCGGTTCTAACATTTTGAAATTTATTAAACCGGTTTATAATAATAAAACCTTTTTTTTTAAATTAAAACCTAACTACTCGTATTTATAAACATCTTTACAGACATGTGAAAATATATTGCCAAGCATAAACCGAAACAAGAAAACACCAATTGGAATATACTTAACGCACAATTTTTTTTAAATCCCCTGCTTCTTCCTGGATTGAATCATCGCCAGCTCAAAATTGCGATGTTGAGGAAAATTGTCAGTAGACAAAAAAAAAATTATTCTCTACAACAAGCAAAAAGACGCAAAACAACAAACATTTTAAAATTAAAAACTATTTTTAGCGATTTAAAATCTAAAAAAATGTTAAGGGATGACAATATGTTCTTTGTTGAAGATATGGACAATAGTAATAAGGAAGTTATTGATCGATATTTGAAAATACTGTCAGGATAAAAACTGCCAAGAAAGTATCCTAGAGAATTTCGTGCCTTTGCATCAACTTGATTTTTTACTCTCCAAATTCAACAAATGCTTGCCACATCAGCGAACCATATTGAAATGGTTTGAGTCCATCAATGGTGATCCCGGCTTTTCTAAAGTTTCATGAGTCATGAGTTTATGTCAAGAAAACAGAAATGAAAGTATTGCAAAAGAGGTGTTAGTATTCCTTGTTTCGTGTATGAATGCTCGATGGAAGATCCCTGTTGCATATTTTTTAATTGAACAATTTAAAGACGTGTTTATGATTAACGGTGAAAAGTGTTTTCTATACTACGATCCGTGCCATATGGTTAAACTTGTTCGCAATACCAAGGTATAAGTTTGTCATATGTGAAGAAATTGCAACAAGATGAAGGATTGCACCTAGGCAATTGGCTAAGAGCGAAGCACATTATATATTTTAGACAAAAAATTAAAGTACATCTCGCCACTCAGCTCATCAGCGATTCCGTGGCAGATGCAATTGAGTATTGTAATGAAACGCTCCATCTACCACAATTTCAATGCAGCGTAGGATGTAAAATGAACGATGCTTTTGATATTTTAAATAGTCGTTCAATTTACGCCCCTGCGTGGAAACGTGCAATTGATTCAGACAATATAGATAATGTAGAGCAATTTTTGCAATTTTTGTATTCCAAAACTATATATACTCAATACAAATCTGGCCAGCATGTTGTCGAATCTGGAAGAAAACCCGGATTAATTGGTATGGTAATTGGATTAAAGACAACTTTAGGACTATAACATCATCAAGTTGCACAAGAAAAAAACAATATACATTTCACCGTACATGGCTAGTCAAGATCACCTGGAAATGTTTTTTTATTGCGTTCGAAGTCACTTAGGATCAAACAATAACCCATCAGCAAGACAATTTCGAGCAGTATACAAGTATAATCGTTAGTGCTTCCTCAACGGGAAATTGAATATACATTTAGAGGAAATAGAAATCTTTTATTGAAAAAAATAGGGGTGGTCTGAAGTATCCATTACAACTTTTTATAAGTATGCCGTTTCCATACTATTTACTCCGTGATCGGATTCAATATCCACAACTATTTTGTAAACAGTATATTGTAAACATGTCAACGATGTATGCAACACTAATTGAGAGGTGGATTTCCAACATAGTTGGAACGACCTTATCCTCACTTAGTAATAAGCTTTTCTTTACGAATAATAAATAAACGGTCAGTAGGGGTTTTCCCGTTGACGACAAAAAAGAAACTCCGCCCACAAACGTTCGATTTCCTTCTTTTTTTTAAATAGAAATTTATAGTACCATTAATGCTAAAAAAAAAACAAAAAAAACAAACACATTTAAATATTATTTTATCCCTAACTCCCGTGTGCTTTTTATAAATGAACCTATTTTTGCTATTAGTTTTTTGACTTTAAACTGCGCCACCACGCCTAAAGTATAATTTCCACGAACCCTAAAATAGTACGGGTGTGTGCGGAATCTCTTAATATTTAATAATAACCTCTTAGATTTTTTAACCTTCTCCCTCTCTTTACACATAAATACAAAAAAATACCGTTTTGCTCCTATCACCCTTAATGGTTGTCCGATTTTATTCAATTATTTTTTTTAAAATATAGGAATTTGAAATACCTTTCAGCATTGAAGTACATGAAATCGAAAATGCACAGCGGGCAGTCCTCACCGTTAATACACAAATAATAAGTTCCCATTATAAACAAGTTGAACATTTTTAGATATATAATTTGACAAGATATTTGATTATGATTTTTCAATACGTAACATTAAGGGCCGGTATTGTGGCTTTGAGTAGGGGAAAACATTATTCTTGCGCAATTTGAAAACGAATATGTAGATCAAACTAGTACGCATAATCTGCGCGATTGGATTCAGCTCTATACGAAATAAAGCAATCGGTAAATGAGCTAAACGAATTTGTGCGAATGGAAATAGCACGACATTTTGTAATCACATACCCAGACTGATCAGAGACGCGGAACTGCAAACTGTGCTAAATAAATGTCAATAAAAAAAATAATTTAAAATAATATTAAAATATATATAAATAAATATTTTTTAATTATTGTTTTCGTTTTCTTCCGCTGTGGCGCTAAACCGATAAATCGGGCAACACCAATTTGCATTTTTTCGAAGAAGAAATAGAGATCCAATTGCGGACGTGCTATATATGATCTCGTTTAGAACGGATCAGGATCCGTTCTCGAAGCCGTTCTGGATCCCTTCTTAAGAGATCCGTGGTCGAACGGGTATGCAATATGCGCAATAGGAAAATGTGCGATTTAAACATAGTTCACTTCGCGCATTTTGGTTTTTCTCATAATCCATATATAAAAGAAATAAACACGAACTAATCCTCGTTGCGCATTAGCCTTATCGCGCATAATATTTTCCAATTGCGCCTTTTCAATGGCACCTTCTCATACTAAATGGCTTTATGAAGCTCATAATTATTTTATATGATTTGTGTTTGAGATGATCATCTTATGTTAAAAAAAAATTCAACAGATTTTGTTTTAAATTTATAAATGAAATTACGATAATTTGTCTACTAAATACCTGTAATTTTACAGGAATTTGAATTTTAATGATAAATACAATATACTATAGAAAAGTATGAAGATTTAAAATTTATATTATTATGGATAACCTATTAAAATTTATTTAAAAAATGTACAACCCCAAATATAACATAATCAATTCCAAATTTAAGTTAACACTGTAAATGTATAGTAATTAAAAATTAAAATCAATAAATTACACAAAAGAACATAAAAACAACATACATACGCATTGTTTAAAAATTCATTTGATATAAATTGATCCCTTTAGAAGTCCGTACACCCTACGCACAATTAATTGAAAGGTTATTTAAAAAAATGTGTCGACGTATTGTAAACTGTCTGTAATTTAAATCAACGAAATTATGGAAGGTGTAATTATGTGCACTAGATAAAATAGGTATTTTTTCAATGTTTAACATTTAAATTCGGTCTATAGTTTTTTAGGAATGTTTTTTTTACATGAATTAATAGATTTTTTTTTAAATATATAATCAAATCAAATAAAAAATATAATATAATCAAATCGATATAAACATCTGATAAGATTTTTTAACAGATAAGCGCATGTTAAACTAATTGTACACTATGTAGACATAACAAGGCTATTTTTAAGCGTTATTAGGCTACAATTGCGGCATCGCACACTGGCCCTATGTCCCACAAGGGATTACAGGATACAATGAGAGAGGCTACAATTAGACTTTTCGAAATAATTGTTATAATAATTAAAAATATTTCATTATTTTATTTCTTATTGAATATTATAAGTTCCGTGTGTGCAGTTCCTTTTGCGATACTGGCGATAAAATGGGTATTGCATTCGATTACTGCTTGATTGGCATATTATTTAAGGTCCAAATTGATATCATATTTGTAATATATATTATATTTATTTCTAAATCCGAAAAATGGACCTGATTCGTAAAAACGATTTTAATCAATAAATAATTATAATGCATCCGTTGCAGCATCGGTATTGAAATACACCAAATCTGTTGCAGCACCGGATTAAAGAAGACATTTATCCGTGGTTGCAGTTTGAGGGTTCTGCAACTAGCTGGCAAAAACCCCGGGCAAACCTTAACCGGTTTATATTCAGTTCAAAGGCGTTGTTGCAACGGGTTTATGTTTTGCAACCTACATTGCAGACTGGTTGCACAACCGATATGAAACATAATATTTTAAATAGTTTGTCACGCCGCGACGAAGTGGATAATAAACCCTATTAGGGTGACTGACTGAATGTTTCTTACCGGAAGTTGACCAACTAAAGTTGGAGTGGGGCTGCAATAAGTCATTTGTATTTGTCATATTGCATTTTCTATAAAATATCCTCCATAT